>VZRH01004235.1:178994-208525 GCA_013397555.1 Urocynchramus pylzowi | reverse complement strand
GCTCCGCCCGCGGCTCCTGCCCCGCGCCCGCCGCCCGCCCTCGGCCCCGCGCCCCTTCCGCCGCCGCACAAAGGCGCCGACAGCTGGCAGGCAGCTGCCGACGGCAGACGCCGAGGGTCAAACCAGCTCCGAAAGCGTTGCGGAATGCGCGGAAATCTACGGGAACTGCGGAAGGACACTGAGATCTGTGCAATAAAACACCCAATGCCCCACTCGTCCGCACCGTCAGGGCCGGCAATTGGAAAGGAATTAATACGGGGAACGAGCGCGAAGCGACGCGGGAATGAGGCGGTTCCCGAGGCCGGGCGCCACACCCCTCCCGCTGGGCGCTGGCTGGCGAAGCCGCTTGGAGAACAACGACACCCAGCATGCAGCGCGCACCGCTGGATGGGCCTCGTCGCTGGCGCTCCCCGGGCGTGGGAGCGGCGCGGCCGCGCGTCGCATGATGGGAGCCGTAGTCTTCCGGAGTGGGGACCCGCTAGCAGCCTGCACTTGGCGTCCGCAGGGCTCGGGGAGCGAGCGCCACCGCCTGCCGTGGAGTGCTTGCGCGCATGCGCGCCGTGCTCGCTGCTGGCGGGGGCGTGCGGTGGCCTCCCCTCACGGAACCTCGGCAGCGGCCCCGGGCAGGGCAGAGCGGGCCAAGGCGGGATCCCTGTGCGGGACAGCGCCTTCGCCTCTGCTTTGCCTTCCGGGCAGTCGGGGACGATCCACGTTAGGCCCCTCCTGCAGCCGAGCGTGAAAACCAGTCGTGTCGATGGAACTGAATGGTTTTAACCGCGGGGCCCACGTGCGGCCGGTAGCCATAACCGCTCGGTGGCCTGGGGATAACGAGTATAAGAGCCCGATTCGGTGTGAGCGTCAGGCGGTGACAAGATGGCCACCGCGGATGGTGCTCCGTGCGTGTCAGCCGGTGGCGTTGGCCTGCCCTGGCGACATGGCGGTTCCCATCGTGAGCGTCGTGCACGAGTGAAGTTACACAGCTCATTTTGATACTGCTCCAAGCTGGTAGCAAGTGACTTTGCTGTTTCCCACTCGTCCTAAATAAATAGGTATATTGTCATTTGTATCCTGTGGAAACCTATATCAAAATCCTGTAACTGCTGGGCTAGTGCTACTGGCTTCTCTCTCAGTGAAGCACAGGGTCCCCAGCCTGCTGATCTGCCAGAACTGTGCTTCCCAAAGCAGAATTACAGGGAAGATTCCTGTAGTTTAAGTGGAGCGTGTGTTCACAACACCCTATGAGCAATAGCTCCAGAGCAGGTTAAATTTTCTGCTGTTACAGAATTGGAATAATTTATTTGTAATGATTGGATCTACAAATAGTTATGCCTGGTAAGTGTATTTTTGAAACTTGTCCTGACAAGAACTGGAAAAAGGCTTCATTTGCAGTCTGGCTTTGTAGCAGTCCTGTTAGGTATAATTGAAGAGATTGGTTGGTACTTTCCAATGGGTGAGTACAGATTGGTTGGTACTTTCCTGGGATAGCTGCTAGGAAAACTTAATTGCTGCAGGAATCAGTGTTGATTATTTACTCTACTGTAGCATTCTGTGTGAGTCAGGGTTCATCCTGTACCTTAAAAAAGTTTAGAAAAACCTTCTGTTGTTTAGATGGCATCTGATAATTTAATAACCTTCATACATTTTGTAAGAGTTTCTCCCCTCTTTTCTGCTCCTGCTAGATGAACATATTTCTTTTCTGTCATGTCAAGATAAGGTGATGATGAATGATGGGTCCTTTCTGACATGAGAACCCTTTTGCAGTCTGGTAACCTTAAACATGAGTGAATACACACACTAGTGAATGGTCCAGCACTTGAGGGTGATTCCCTGCCAAGCACTATAGAAAATAGGTTTACCTGCTGAAAAACTCCAAATTCTTCCTCAGTGTAGTCTGTATATGGTACTCTCAATTTCTTTTCTATTGTGTGGTTAAGACAGGAGATGATGAGAGCTTCTTAAGGAATATTGTAATTCACCAAAACCTGCACCAGTTCAAGTGGTTTTATGAGAGAGTATGAGAACTTCCAGGAGATCAGCCCAAGGGAACTATTTTCAGATGTATTGTATGCTAGGCTATATTCTGCCCTCAGTTTGTGCATCTGTTTCCCACTGACCTTTATGGAAGTTTGTGTATTCATCAGAAGGGGAGAATACATCTGAATATTTGTTAAGATGTATTCTCCCCTTCTGATGAATATTTGTTAAGATGATTACAGATTCCTTTTGTATGGATTATGTTAGCATTACTAGCCAAAAGATCAGAGGGTAAATAAGGAAACAGAAAGGGTGCACCTTTTTTCCTATTGTAACTTTACCAGTTAAATTTGAGCTTTTTCGCATTGTTATGAGCTTAGTTGAGTCACTGACTCACAGCATCATTCAATAAAGACTGGGGTCGTGGAGTCATTTTACTGAAAATGGAAATAGAATTTGTTCCTTTTCTGGTTCTTTCAGAAGAAACTTGCCAGTGTGTTGGAAGAAGCCCTGAAAAATTACATGCATTCAGAGTACAGTTAAACGGTGAAGCAAAGACATAAGCATCAATTTTTCATATAAAATTTTTCTCACTATATCTCCTACTTCTTAGTTTAAATCTTTACTTTTCACATAAGTTGCAAGGCAGTAGGCAGTTGAAAATGCATTTATTACTAGCAGAAGCCAAGCTCCATATTTACAAAGCACTTGAGCAGGAAAGACATGGCAGGATTTGGCTCAATGGAAGGATGAACACTAATCCACATCCATCAAGACCTGTGGTGATGACACCTATGGTTAAAAGCATTTATTGAAGAAAAATTTGGATTTCTTAACTCTCAAAACTGTGTGTCATGGGAAACATGGACACTTGCTTAGGTCTATGCAAGTTCACACACACACATATATATATGTATTATATATAATATATATTCTGGAACAAATCTACACATAAAATTTGGTAGTTTTTGTTCTGTGTTACATATACAAGGCATAGTCTAATCTGTTTATTTTTTTTATAGCAATATGGCAAGAAATAAGCAGCATTATTTTTGTTAATATTGTGTATGCCTCTAATGCTAACAAGCTCCAACACATTTACAGACGTTTGTAGGAGCAAAATGTATTTATGGTTGGTTTTGAAGTCAGTGGAAGTGTGTGATATTCAAGCAATACTGTCATTAATCGCAAAAATTGTTTTTAAATTTCACTGTAGTTATAGAGATATCTCATTATTAGTTATACTAAAGATGGCTGCAATTCAGGAGTGATGTAAAACATCTGTTCTATATGCTTAATTCATAGTATATGTCCACAGACAGGTACTGATCAGCTGTTGTGATGTATTTATGACAACAATTAAGAGTCCAAGAGGAAGTACAAAATTCAGATACATGAGATTTTGTAATTTTCTGGGTTTAATTTTTATGTTTAGTAATACATCTAGCATTTCTTTCTCTGAGCCAAAAAAACTTGTTGCTAGTACATAAAAAAATTCATCTTAAAAGGAACATTTCTCCAGCTCTTGCCCTTGCTCTGGAATTGTGGGGTCAAGTGACTTAAGTCTTGTCATTTTCACCTTGATATAACAGGAAAAGCCGTGGTTTGCCCTGGCTAGTTTGTGTCACTGGTTACCAGGTTACAAAAGCATCTTTATTTTCTGTTAGTTGCTTCCTGTGTCAAATTAGCTGTCCTGATTTCAAAAGCAATATTCCTTACTGCTGAAGCCATGTGATTTGATATTTGAAAGGAAGCCTTGTGAGTGGAAGGCACCATATATAACTTGGAGTGTTATTAAAATCATATCTGCATGGAATAGTTCATAACTTTCTTGCTAACAAGGAAATCAACAACTGATTCATACCTATGTGGTTTCTGAGCTTTTCTTCCTGCCACATTTCAGAAGCTGACAGAGTCATCCTTGTGGCACAGGTGTGAAGTAAAGGTGACAAATACTATACAGACTTTTACAGGAGTTAACTCAAGATCACTCACAGATATTTAATTGATGGTTAATAATTGCCCTTCCTTCTCTTAGTCCCATGATCAATTCAGAAGAACATAGAAGTTTTCTCAAATATCAGACAATATTTAGAAGTAAGCATTTTAATTGAAGGCAGGCTCTAAATTTGTGAAGTTAAAACATGATCTCGATAGGGTGGAAATTTTTATGGGCCGTTGTTTGAACTCCTGATGTGCACTAAAGCAAATTTCATATTTTTTCCGTGGGGAAGGCAAACTACTTTTCACAGAGGAGGATCAAAAGCATCAGAGTGGATATGCTATGTTAATAATAGGAGGTGGGACAGTGAGGGTAGAAGAACTGATGGGACACTTATGGTTCAAAGAATTCAGCACTTTTCATTTATGCTGGAATAAATGTAAATGATGTCACCCTCGCCTCCTAGTGCAAAGTTATCAGACAGACAATCACTAAGTGATACCACTGACACTAAAATGGCTGGAATGTTATTTACTTCAATTTCTTTCTTTTGGAAATCTTACAATATCTTATTGCAAATAAAACAAAAATCCACATATAATGGTGTAAGAAACAAAGGTTTTTCTGTAGTTTCAATGCTGGATTATTGTTCTATCTCAAAGCTAATTGAAATCCAAGATGTTTGTATCAAAGCTGTAATGAGACACTGACAAATACCTTTCTGCCCCAGTGGAAATGTAATCTTTCTATTGAACATTTTGTCCTGGTAAATTCCATCTGCAATAGGCACAGGCATTTTGCATTTGAATCAAGAAGGTCACTCCTTTGGATCAGATGATATGGTGTACACTCCACTTGCCTTTCAATGAAATTGATCCTTTACTGCATTGAACATAAGACTGTGCATTTTTTACACCTAATTATCTTATTGTTTCATCTAAATTAATTTGGAATGCTAACACTACCATCCCTTTTTGATCTTTGCACATATCAGTGAGACAATTCTCCTTATTCCTTAGACAGGAATACTTTAAAATATTCAGTTGCATTTCTTTGCTAAATAAACCAGAATAAAATCAGTGTTTCATTTATTGATAGAATTTAATCTTTCATAACATTTCCCTCACTTTTGCAGCAGTAACGCAATAGTTCTATGTATAATTACTCAAACTTGTTCGAGTTATCTGCTTAGTACCTAGTAACTAAACTACATATTCAACATTTTGGTTGTTTTACTCATAAATAATGCCATTGACTTCAGTGAAGAGCGGCACCATAAAATTGAATGGCAGTTGCACTGTGTTCACTCTTCAGTGTTAAAACTTTCATTACTTTGGAAATGTGACTTTTTTGGTTTTTTAATATAAAGTAAATTGTACTGAGTGTACAAAAATGTGTAGATTATTTTTACAAAAAAAAAAAAAAAGAAGAAATCTCTGGCTATGGAGGGGCTACTGTGCAATGCATAAATAGCAGCTAGGTCTCTGCAGGTTTGAACCTGTTCTTATTTAAATCAATGGAAATTTCACTGCTGACTGCAGTAAATGCTGCATCAAGACCCCCAAAAATCAATTAAATGTGTTCTTAACAGGTTTTCATGGCTTTGAACATCTCTCTAAATTACAGATGGAAACCAATCAATTAGGCCTTAGAGTTCATTTTATTAAACTAAATCCCACAAGACAACCTTGTTTTATTTGCTAAAACATGTAGGACTTGACAGAATGGTGATGTGACTTTGTGTGTTTTGGAATGTTTTTGTTCTGTGAAGAACAGTGCTGATACTAGCAAGTTGAGCAATGAGAAATTGGTCTGTCAGGACATGGACTAAAATTAATTTTAAATAGACTTTTTTTGTAATTGGAAAATCTGATTTAGTGTCTGCTAAGAAAACATTGAAAATGCTTTTATAATTTTGTTAACCAACTATAGTTCAGTAATAGTGGATACCAAAAATAGAATTATTAAGGAAGATTAAACAGTATTTAGTGTAAAATGACTGTGGCTTGTTCTGATTTGTATTAATTTTGAATCTTTCATTGCTCACAGGAGATCCAGTGATGGCTGAAGAGTACATGACACGAGCTGGCAGGTGGTACAGCATAAGATCTGCATAAAGCTAATTTCTCCATTTCTGTTGTCTTCATCTGCTGTCATTCAGGTGCCATAACCTGTTTCCTTAAACTGCATTATTGTGAAAGTGTATATTTATCTGTATCACCATGAGGTCATGACATGTTGTGTACTTCACTGTGCTCTATTCACCTAGAACATATTCTTTTGAAATCTTAGCTAGTTATACTGCTTTTATAGATTTAAAATTACAGCATTAACATCTATTTTGTGTTTTGTAATTTGTAATTAAGCTGTATTTTACTGAGATATGAGACAGCATATTTATTATTACAATTGTTATATAAACTAAAATTATGTAAGGTAGGTAACATAGCAATACTTCATATGGTATGCATGTTGCCTTATGCATAGTTCTTATAGTAAGGATATTGAGGTTATTATTCATTTTATTTAATAAATTCAGATACTAAGTCAAGACAAAAGATGCTCTAAATACCTTAAAGAGGTCTAAATACAAAACCAGAGAGAAAATAAACTTCAGGAGGAATTTCAAAACAACAAAAAAAAATTAAAGTGGTATTTGAGGGGCTATTATAATTAGGAGGGAAAAGATTTAAAAAATAATAAAAATTTGGAACTATAAAGGAACTACTGCATTTGATAAGTATTTAATGAAACCAACTGTATTTGTATATAATTGAAAGTCTGATCCTCACAAACTACTAAATGGGTCTCTTCAAACTAAAAATGGAAAAAATGTGACAGCCTGAGAAAGAGTATGGTAAGTATTGGTCTAGAGATAATTGTTTTGAAAAGTTATTTTAAGCTAATGAGGAGTTCATAAAATGAAAGTGCCATTTCAACCAAATAAGTGTAATAATATCACCTAATGCAGAAACACATTCTGGGAAGAAAAAATAAGCATTGCAAAGCCTGGAATGGCCAGTATGGAATACAGAAATGTGTCCAAGTGAGTAAGCATCAAATGAAGGATTATCCCCTACTTGTGGAGAATCCATTCCAGCAAGTAATTGAACCATGGACTACTGCATCTCAAATTTGTAGGACTCCCCAGAGAGCTAAAAGGGACTCTGCAGATTCTGTCATCAGTATGCCAAAGATCTCTGCTCTGTGCTGTAGTGCTCAAAAGTGTTCCCCAGATTTCCATTTTTAAAGGACTTCTTTCGGAATACTGATCAAACCTTGGTGTTCTGAGTTTTTTAAAGGTACAGTGAGGTTCTCTTTGCTGTTGTTTTGCATGTGAATGCAAGAAAGAAGTTTTGATTAAGGTTCTAAAATTAGAGCAAAAATATTATGTTCTGAAATAGCTTGAAAGGTAAACAGAATGCTACCAAGTGTGCAGGCTAACCACAGAAAAAGAGAGAGGATAAGTGTTTAAAGAGAAATATTTTATTTCGTACTTAGCTTGAAATGAAAAGAGACTGTGCCAAGCAAATAACAGAAAGACAGATAGGTGTGCAAAACTAGGTGGCAGATCAGTGGGGAAGTGTGCAGAATGAAGCTTCTGAGACTGCTGAATAAAGATGTTAGGTATAAATTAGAGCTGATTTTGTACTGAAGGGTCTCCCAAAACCATGATGCTAGAATACATAAATGCAGGAACGTCCTACATATATTGCATATATCTCATACAGCTTCTGGAATGTCGTGCTAGACCACACAACTGTCTTTTACTAGGATGCCTGTTTTGTTTGGAAAAGGGTTGCATATGAGATTCTGTCTTTGAACTCAAGAGGTAATTTGACCTGTAGAATCAATACTACAGAAGATTTCACAATTTTACTGGATTTTTTTAACTTTGTGTTTTATATTTTTCCTGCCACACATTCAGATGGAAGGCTTACTACAGTGTGCTAGACTTCTCAGGAAAGTCATCAGGAAACCTGTGACACATTTTAAAGTTTATTTTGGAAACTCAGTTCTTTCTTAAACACTGTTCACTGATTCATTCTGCAAGCTTTTTTAACTTGATTTTGATTTGATCCTGTGTACAGCTGCATAAAGATAGTGGATGAGGGTTTATCATACACAAAACTATTCTGAAGAGTCAAGAGATTTTAGCAGAATCTGCCAGCAACCACAACTGTGCCGCCAAGTCCAGTTAAGATATGGTTAAATATTTTTTGCCAACCTTGAATAAAAAATACTGTTGTAAAACTGACAACAGCTAAGAAACATAAGCATATAATTAAGTCAATAAAAACTAATGAGCTCTCTGTCATCAAATTCAGTGTGATTTGGTTGTATATCTGGAAAGGAAGCTTCATGTTTATGAAAGCTAGATTTCAAGTGACACTGCAATGAATTGAAGCACATCTCTGCCAGTGCTTCTTGACCTAGTGAAACATAAAAGATTTTTCATTTTGTTTATTCTGTAATAAATGGCTGCATGTGTATGACAACACTGTATAAACCGTATTGACTTGTGGAATGTTAAGCACACTTTCTAGATTAGATTTTTCATTATTTCAAGCAACAAAGAAGTATTCATAATTTTATCTTTGGGTGGATTTACAGTCACTTCTACTGCAGAAATGTAGGCTTGATCCCCTTAGACCTTCAGTGATAGAATTCAGTTGAAGTCAATACTTTGGATGTGCTCTGCCATCCTCTTTCCTCATTATGTTTGTATTACTGACATAAATAGGGGCTCTAGTAAGGAGCAAGGAATTTGCAGTACAGTGAGCCATAAATATAAAAAAGAAAAAAATTGTTCTTCACTGGCATGTCCTATAATCCAAGTATAAAATAGGCTGGACAGAGGTAGACAGCTTAGTCTCAAGCTTAGTATTTAAAAACACCAAGACAGTCTTGGCTGGTATGATAGTGAATTCAGTGTATCAGTGAAGCACTGTCAGGTTTTGGTAAGCATCATAGAACAGGACAGTTTTAAGGGAAGAGCTCTGGAGAGCTGGCAAAACTGGATCCCAACACTAAGACAGCTGCTTAAGGGGCTTCATTAATAAAAAAGACCTCTGTTTTTCTGCATGAAATTCAGTTTCACACATTTTTTTTTTCAGATTTTGTAAGAAAGCACCATGTTTCTAGCTAGTTTCCACTGATACTGTGTATGTATAGTTGCATACACTGTTTCATTTTCATTGGCACTTTGTCCTTTCCTCTCAGAAGGTCTCTTCTGGTTGTACTGCTGTTAATCATGGCCAGTTGGTTGCTTTAAAAAAATCTCATTGAACAGGTTTCTGTGTTGGGTCAGAATAGGATATGATGTTTTGTCTTTCTAATCAAAGTGATGAATCATGTTCATAAGGTCACCTCCCTGACTTGTGGTGCAAGTGTGAAAAAGAATTGAGGCAAAGAAGTGCTGTCAGCTGCTGGTTGTTTTGTCCCCCTCCTGCACTTGACTGTACAAATGAATGATATGGCTAAAAGAACTACTGGAAAGAAGGCAGCCTGATATTCTGTTGGGAAAGTCAGTTTTATTCCAAATCTTTACAAAACTAAAAATACTTTATTTTTTCAGATGAAATTGTGAAAATTTATGTGAGCACATCTATTCCAAAGAAGTCCTAAAGCCACCTTTATCATGTAGAGGGTAGGAATAAATGTGAGCTTGCTCTGTCTCTGCATTGAGCCTGCTGGGCCCCGTTGGAACACAATGAACATGGTAACAGTTTGAGCTAGCAGTGGCAAGCCCAAAGCTGGGCTATTCAAGATGGTTATAGTCCTGTGGAAGGGTGTACAGTGGTGCTCTGTGTAGTCGATTTTGTGAGGTAGGTTCTTTCATTTTGGGCAGAAGAATGAGCAGTCTATCTGCTTGATATGCAGACTCCACATTTAGCTTCATAAAGATAATGAGTCATAGGTATGAATATCTATATAGAAGGAAAACAGGAGTAGAGTATCCTTTAGTTACTAGATAAAAGCATAAAATCCAATGATTAAAAATTGAAGGTGAATTAATATATTAATTATGTACTTCAAAAATTGTATTAGTTATAGTTTGGAACATATATCTAGGGTAAGTGGAATAGTCTATCTATTCTATCTAAATTCTCCAATTGCCCTTTTTTCTGTATGCTTATGCTTATGAGCTGATATAGGTGTTATTGACTAAGACCTATGACTTTTGATTTGAAGCAGATCAGAATTGTTCCCAGAGGCTGTACTTTATAATCTCTGATCTTCCTGACAAGACTTCTTGCTCTGAATTTCATTGTTAGAAATCTCATTAGCCAACCATGGGAAACAGGGAGGGGAGAAATAAGACTCTTCTTGTCTTCATGTAAAAGAAGTTAAAGTTGAATGTGACATAGCAGGAGATAGTAAAAAAAAATTTGGAGGCTTTGAAACAAGGAAACTCTGTGTCAACGCTCCACTCTAAAAGCAGGGGAGCAAAATGTAAAACCCCAAACCAAGTCTCAATTTGCCATGATTTGCAAAGAAAATAAATTCTTGAAGAATTAGATAAATGATAATGAGTATACCATAGCTCTCATGGTAATATTATAGTTATGAATCAGGTTATTAGGTTTAGCTTCAAATTAATTCTGTATTCAGGGGAGTCTTAATAGATTCATGGGTTCACTGAGACTTTGGGTGCTCAGATAAACTTATAAACTCCAGGAAGCTTTCCCATTCTATTCAGGTAACACTGATATTAGAGATAATCTTTAGCAAATGCAAAAATACTGAGCAATTATTATCAGTGGCCCTAAGATGACACTTTATTTCAAGAAATGCCATTTGAGGATTTGCAGATGATAACTGAATATCTCAAATCTGCTGTTTTCTAGCAGCAAAAGCAGCACTGCAACAGGCATGACTTAATTTATAGGATCAGTTATTGTTAATAATGGAATTTCATGAGATAATCATAAATTTGTAATCAAAAAAATAAAATACCATAAAATCAGTTGTAGTTAGAAAATCTGATTAAAATGTCAGAATAAACTGTCATTTATGTAACTAACTGAAGGAAAAGGGAACAAAAATAATGCTTACCCATTTTTCTATTAAATACATCTAGTTTCGGAACTCCAGAATACTTACCTCAGTAATATGATACTATCTTCCAGTTATTATTGAATTTAAACTTTTAGACCAAGTAGATAATATTTCTTTTTCATTCAATTATGGTATTAAATTTTATTTATTAGGTGTATGTTATTTAATTAGAAAAATTACTGAAATAAATTAAATTGCCTGCTAATAACTACACTTGAAAACCTATACCTTCCCAGTGCCAAAATCCCTCTAACTGCTTTCTGCCCTCAGTATTTATTGTGTACTTTCAATGGAGTCTTGCCTTGCTTGGGAAATTCCCTTCATTTTGCCAACTTTTTCCAGTATCTGAAAAAATTGCATTTTCTGTGGGCACCATGGAAGACAGTGACAGAATACAACTGTCTGCCAGCTGGCTGTAAATGATTTCAAGTTGCACAAGTCTGCCTTATAAGCAAAAATCTTTACCTGTTTAAATGTCTATAGGATGTAATTAAAAATCTGTAGAATGTGCAAAAGACTATACAGATAATGAATTGCTAAAATAATTGTAATGATGCACAGTTCTACAGTCACCGTTTTCTCTCTGCTGAAGGACACTGTGAAGGAGGCAAATCTCTGCCTGACAGATTCTGATGAGAGTTTTTGTTAATTACACTTATGTTAAAAGGGGCACTGTGTCACTTCTATATAAAAACAGTACATTGCTTCCACTGTAGTTGGACATTTGCATGAAACCACAAATAGTTTCCTTGCTTATCTGTGTTCCTGGCTTGAGACCAGTATCTTTCTTGCCTTTTATTAGTTGCAGCATAATCTAAAATAGAGGATGAATAAAGTAATTGACCAAGAATATAGCTTCAAATATTATTGTCTATGTGCCTCACTCTGTCTTTCCCTTTTCTGCCTCTCCCTAGGGGAAAAGCAGTTATCTTCTTTATGCTAAATCCAGTTCCTATCCACAGCAATCGTAAATCTTGGCATCAGTCTCACAGCAGAATAAAAAGTCAGATCAGCAGGAAGCTTCCACATAAGAGCAACAGGCAGCTCCAGGAGGAGGAAAAAAAAACCTACAAGAAAAAAATCTTTTCAAACTCTTCCATTTATTTTCTTTCAAAAATAAAGGGTTCTACTCATTAGAAACCCTCAGGTTTTCTTGTATTTTTAAAGATAATATACCTTCAAAGAATGACAACTCATTATTCAGCCAGCCTTTCAAAGCTTTTTATTTCAAAGCTTCTTTCTGAATAAACAAATCTATAAAGAGAACAAATTGAAGTTTCTGCTTTTCCTAGTGTTTTACATAAAGGCTACACAAGCTGTCTTCTCTCAAAATGAGTCAGACCTGAAATTACAAAGTAACCAAAAATTGTTGGATGTAGCTGGTGTAATTCATTTTATGTATTTTATCTACAGACTGGCTCTAAAGCCACAAAAATATTTTTAATTGAAAATTCAAAATTTTAGATCAAAACCCCAAGGTATTTTTTATTACCGTTATTATTTGCTTAGGGATGTTTTAAATAGAGATAGGCAAAGGAACACTAAGTATAATAAAATAACTATCAGAAACACAGCAACAATGTAATAAAACTGAAAGTAGGGTTTGGAATATAATTTGAATTTGTACTTATTGGGCTGATGTACAAAATGTCTTTGTATCCATTCACTGCATTCCACAAGAGCTTACTTCAGAGTGAATTAGTCCTTTAAGGCATTAGGAGGAACTGTCCTACTCAGACTAAAGTGAGCTACCCTCTCCAGGATGAGAGATTGATTAGGTTTTAAACCAAAGAAAACATACTGAGAATACAAAGATTTTTTTGCTAGAGCAGAGATTCAGGAAATACAAAGAGAGGAGTAAAATGTCCTCAGAAGAACTGGAGAAATGAGTTTGGAATAAGAAGGAAATGTTAATTAGTGAATGGAGCACATGTACCTCAGTGGCTTGGAAAGCATAATATTAGAAAGTGCAAAATAATACAGTTTGTAGGAAAACGTACAGAAATGTCTGAACTCTCACAGGACTGTAGTCACCTCTTCACATAGGAAGAAGACCAAGGCATTGCTGTGACGAGCTCAAACCATGTATAGATTACTTGACAGAGTTTATTCCTATAGTTAGTACCTGAATTACAATTGAAAATAAAAAAAGAGGTTCAAACAGACTCTGTGATGGCTGACGTAGGCTTTCAAAGGAAGAAATCAAAAGAAGCACTCTGTGTGATTCTGTGCCAGAATATTTGACTTCATATTAAAAGCAGGTACAAATGGAGTACAAGTGCAGTCAGAGACTGGAGTAACGGGGAACTCTCCTGCCCCTGAAGTCAGCTAAAAACTCTGGAAGCAATTCTTACTTTAAGATACCTTTTTTTTTTCAAAGCGAAGTAACTCTGTGGAGGGGTTTTGAACAGCTGTTCTATATGGAAATTGCTGACTGCTTGTATTGCCTGTGAATTTTCTTTCATTTATTTGAGGAGAGGAGAGCAGTGCTTAGGTCCATATGCAAACTCATTTACTCAAATAGTGCTCGTGGTTACACAGTTGCAGTCTCATGGATAGGCAAATTCTTCCCAGGTTTTTGCAATGCCATCATCAGGTTTCTGCTGCTTGGTAGCAGAGAAGAGTTCATCCAAATCCATGTATAACAAACAGTGCCTTCTTTCAGAGCTGCAGACTTTTTTTCCAGTCACCAGCTGCATAATTGTCAGTACAGACCAAAGAGCTAGGAAAACCTTTACTGCAGCATTTTGAGATCTGCTGCAGTTGTGTTTCGCTAGGCTCTTGCAACTTCTGCTTACAGTATGCAATGAAGTGAGGACAAGATTTATCTCTGATTTCACATTGCTACAGATTTTTATAAAAACATACTTTTCTACATGGAAATGGATGTTTCGTGCTGCTACTCTTGTTAGGTATAGAGACCTGTGAAATGATGGTACCATTCAGTATAATTGGAAATGCAGAAGAAAAAGATGTTTTATTGTTGTTGAGTAACTGTCTGGCAAATATCTTTGTTCACTCCATGCATCTCATCCATTATTTGTTGGGTATAACCAAAATGTAATTTTAAGGCTTTCTAAGCAAAGTATTTCCATAAAATAATATGAAGAGAAGAAATAGTTATAAATGGGGAAGCCACTGTCTGTCTACAGCAAATACTTGATGAAGACTGATCTACCCAGTTCACAGTACAGGCTGAAGATGCAAGAAGATTGCTGGCAGGGTGTGATGAGGAGTGGCTGGCAGCAGGGCAGGCATGAATTGCAGGAAATGGCAACCAGGTACAGCTGCTGAAGCAGGATGACAATTATGCTGGAAAGTCAATCCACAGGTCATCACCCAAGCTACTGAGGGTCAGAGTCCTGTGGTCACTAGACATGTCCAGGTTGATGGGACCAGGCAAAAATCAGGCCAGGAAGTCAGGTCCAAGAGGATGGAGGCAAGTACTGGAAGACCCAGGTGGAGCAGGATTAAAGGCCCTGGACTCATGAGCAGGATGTGGGGGTTGAGGCTCCCAGGTGAGGCTGATCAGGGCCATTAAGACTTATTATTGTGTTCAGGGACATTGTTACCCATTGGCAGTCTTGCATTTGAAACAGGTTAAAATTATTACAGAGGCTGTGCCGTACTGAACTTTTGTTCAAATTTCTCATTACAGATGCAGTAATCACAGCAATGAACAGTCATGTAAATTTTCTTGTATTTTTAATCTTGTTCTCTACATCTGATCAGAAACAGGAGCCAGACAATATTAGTGCTCCCATTGCCACAGTGATGTATGAGCTATTCCTTAACAGCAACAGCAATTGCTGTTTTTAACAAAAAGATCAAGCATTCAAGCTGAATTGCTAGGGTATTTTAAACTAGTATTTCTACTAGATTAAATAGTCATAACAATAATGAGAGCAGTGTCCTGGAGAATCAGAATAACATGAATTTTGCCACTTTATTGAACTAAACATGAATAGCAAGCTTTGTGAAAAACCATGGTGCCTTGTCTACATCAGTACTAATTAGCCATAGGAGACACAATAACTTCCAATGTAGACTGAGAGAATGGGTAGGCAAGTAAGATCAAGCAATAGAACTAGCATACCATGTAAAAAATAGCTTTCAGTATTACTGAAACTAGTCTGTTCAGTGGAATAGATCACAAAACATCATCAGAAAAGCCAGTATCCACAAAGAGATTAAATTAAGAACAGATGCAGTTAGCATGTATCTGATGGCAGAATGTACTTTTTTTCTTATTTGAAATTTGAAAAAAGTAAACTCATGTTTACTTTTTCAGGATTTTTTGTTTTTTTTAAGACTGCAAAGTCAAATGTAAAAGTACTGGAAGTTCCTGGTTTTTTCTTATTCTTGCTACTTTCATATCTTGTATATGAGCTTATCCCTAAACTTTCATGCTTTTCTGTTCTTGTCGTGTCTTTTAACTAAGCTTGTATTTGCACAAAAGTTGCAAACATAAGTTTAAGAGCTCTGAGGTGGAGCACAATAAAGAACAATTTCCAACACCAGGGATGAAGAAATACTGTATTCTGAGTGGGCCCTTTAAAAGAAAAGAGAAGTGAATATATAAATTCTGACATGACTGTGTGTTTTTTCACTACTAATCTTGTGATTTTGTTTTGAGGCAGACGACTCATCATATTGTATCACCTAAAAGTAGGGCTGGTCTAGCATCTGCCAAAGGCCGTTTTGGTAGTGCTTGCCACCTAGTGGATTACTGCTTGTATACACATGTGAGCAGGATCATCTGCCACAAAAATATCTGACCATCACACTATTAATCACACTAGTATGTGATTATATCCTGCAGAATTTGAGTTCTACTCAACGGATTTTTTTATTTTGTTGGAATGAAAAGCTTGTAAAAATTGAACTACAAATTGCAAATATTTTCAAAACTTTTATCCATTTTCTGACAGCTGTATTTGTAACTATGACAAATGACTTGGTGACCAGCAAAATATGGAGTTTGAGAGCCAATGAGTAGTCAGTGTAAGTGGCCATGGACTCAGCTGTAAACTAAAGTCCCATGCTAACATATGTTGCCTGAGGCTTTATGATGAGTACATTTAGTGAACACAACTGAACTTGTTGAAATTTATACCCATTGTTTCTGCTTCTTCTGTAAGAGTTCACTGGGGCCCTGTCATTTTTTTAGATTTCTGGTTTGTATATAGTAGTAACTGGATTTTCTCAACATTACCTCTTCTCTTCTCTTAGCTGAATTGCCTGGAATAGTTGTCATCCGTTTTGTTGACCTGGACTTGAATTTCCACCTGACTAATAGTTTACCCCTCATTCCTGCCCACTAGTCTTACAGAGATCACAAGTGTTGCTCATACCATAACACAATGCAAATAATCTGTATTGTAAGCTACAAGGGTTCCATCAACTACTTACAAAAAACATTTTTCCACACAAATGTAGTCCTCCTGCCAAAATCTGAGTCCGCTCTTTCAATCTTGAATACAATTGAGCTTTTACTGAATTTTTTAATCATCACCATATTGTAAAAACATGGACTATTTTACCAGAATTTTCCCCAACACATCCAGCCTACAGGCAACAATTAAGGAAAGTTCTCAGCAACAGAGAATTGTCAGGTTTGAATGCAACAGGTTTTCTGCTGATGTTGATGCAACAGGTTTTCTGTTGATGTTTGTAATAGTATTTTTTATTATTCCATGGTAATGAAAATGTTAGAAAATTTTAGCCAACAGCTATATGGTGTTCACAAATAATTTATGCTCTACACTTTCAGGAGAATTTCCAATTAAACTTATTAAACTCAAGAATACTTTAATTCTTAGTTGTTACCAATACGTTCATATAGATGATTTTACGTTTAAAGCATTTTATGATCATTAACCTATTTATGAGTAACTTGATATGCAGATGTTGCATTGGGTAAGATTCCATGGGGTCTGTGCTTAGTCTGGCTGTTACTTATCTGAGGGTATTTCAATCTTACAGTGCATTATGTTACCATTATATATCAGAATTCTTGATCTTCCCATATTTGCGATCTCATTCTCATGACACGATAGTTTTGGTTGGTTTTTTACCTCCCTCTAACAACTGCTATAAGGAACTTCTGCTATGATCAGAAGGTGAAATACAAATTGTTTATGCAGTGAATTCTTTTACTTTCTGTTAAATACTGGCTATGTTCCTAAGACTACAAAGTACATAAATTTCATCATAAAGATCATAATAAATAGTTGAAATTAGGACACATTTAAGAAACTTTGTACAACTGTCATCCTTTTTTCAAAAAGAAATTTACAAATAATTTGATCTTCATCCAAATTTAGAAAGTTTTATATTTTAATATAAAATAATAAAATAATTTGATCTTTATCCAAATTTAGAAAGTTTATATATTTTAATACCATAATAAAAATCTGTACTCAGTAGTATCACAAGCTCAAAAAATCTTTTTTATTAATATATAAAAAAAGAATAAGGAAAACATACATTATAATTAAGTATTTGCTCTCATCTACAAATAAGTACTTTGGATAATAAAATAATTTTTTAGGTTCTTGTGAACAGTTACAAACAGAGGAAGGAATTTTCTGAAATAAAAGCAAAAGAAAGAGACTTCTGAAATAGAAAATATTTGGCAATATCTCTTAGTCACTCCATAAAATATCAATGTAAACAAGTAATCCATATTTACATTATCATATGCAGTATTCTTGGTTATATGTAGTAAGATGTATACATGTAATTACATTCAATTTTAGAATCTAATTTTCACCATCATTTCTCAGTTCCTTGATGTTGGAAAAAACACTCTTCTGCTTCTATGCATAGTACTGCATGACAGCATGTAAATATAGTATTTTTTTTCCCAGGCAACTTCAATGATAGGTTTTGTAACTTCCTGGTTTTTTTTCAGGAATCCAAACCTGAAATATAAGCTCTACAATCATGTTCCTGTAAAAAAACCCCATGTAGATGATTTCCAAACATGCAGAAAAATACCCATGAAAAAGCTAGAGTTCTACCTTCCATTTGTATCTCCGAAAATACACTTTTTTCATTTCCTATGTTGCTACTGTATTTAGTAACTGGTAAGAAAATTTGTATGAAAGGAAAGTTAATGGAAGGCCACTTTGAGGAGCAGGTTTAGGACTATTACACTCCAAACACCTTTTTTATTTAGCATTGAACTAACTTTTTTTGCAAGGATACTTAAAGGACTTTTAAATCAATTTAGAATTAAGCCAGAAGCCTATAATATGTTTTGTCAGTTTTAAATTGCACACACCAAGGTTGATCAAGGTTTAGGAGCTCACAGCTACCGCATCTCATGGGGGCCTTCCAAAGATCCAGAATCCCACAGGTCATGCACATGAGATATCATTGATTATAAATTCCCCAAATGGAATCTTCCAGCTTCCACTGAGTTTCTACTATTATGTTTAACCTCTAGGTTGAAAACCAAAATTATATTCTGGGAGGCCTTCCTCAAAAGGTTGCTAATCCTTGATTTTCAGTTAGTTTTATATCACAGAATCACAGAATGGCCGGAATTGGAAGGGACCCAGAAGGATCATCAAATCCAACCCTTAAGCAAATGGCCCATATGGGGTTTGAACCCACAAGCTTGGTGTTACTTGTACCTTGCACTTCATGAGAACAGAGAAGTAAAGAAATGCCACCATTCTTTTTTCAAGTAGCGTTCCCCTTGAACAGTACATGGAATACAATGGAAACCAGAAGGCATGCTGGTTATTTAACAGCATATAGAACCAACCACCTAAAAGCTGTTCATTTCAATACATTCAACTCAGTGCTGTAACAAAAGAAGTCATAGATTCTGTGTTTTTTTCCAGTACACTGTACAGTTACTTTCTTCCAGAACAATCCCTAGGCAACTGACTACCTTCCATACAAACATATGCTTTTATTATGTGACCTAGTACTATGCAAGGATTGAGTGAGCTCATTTTCACAGGTGGATGAGACACAGTAACAGGCCAATACATAACAATTTAAAATGCTGTTGCCTGTGTGAGTGCAGTATAGAAAGCTGCATAGTAAATTACTGCAAGTGACTTTATTCACTTCCCCTGTCATACTTCACCGTTTGATTCATTGCACATAGTGGGACTGGAGGAGTGCTCACACAATAGTTTAGTAGTTTAGGTTAGTGTTCTTTCTATAATACCTGAATTGTACATTAAAAGCAGGTATATTCTACAGTTGAAAAATACACCAGTGTGATGGTACCAGTCATCCACAAACCTATAAGTGAAAACATAGAACTCTGAGATGTAGTCCTTGAGTACCAAATGGTACAGCAGAAAAGTTTTTAAAATATTTTACTATGCTAGCTTTCTATACTGCATTTACCAAATAATAAAATATTATTACAAATCAAATAACAGGACCTGAGGTACTTCTTGTCAGAGAAGACCCAAAATAACTCATGTCCAAAATAGTTTGTACTAACACACAGTGAACTACAAAAATGGCATATTTGTTGAAGGGTAATGTATTAAAACGTTTATAAAAGCTGGAGTAGATAAAAATTTATTTCATATTTAAAAATAGGAAATTATTTGCTGTCTGAAACTATCTATATTCCAACATGAACAGTGGTAAATTAGTATTTGTAGTGGGCTCTGCAGCTTTTGCAAGAGATAACAGAACGGCTTATCATTTTGGACATGTGCAGTCCAGATAATCTATTATAATTATTCTTCCATAGTAGTAAAAGTATAAATAGTTTGTATCTGTGAAATTAATGAATGAGTGTAATACATTAATACTTCAATTACTATAAAGAGCTATACAAGTAAAGTGTCAGTAGGGACTCTTCATTATTTAGAGAAAATTCCATTATTTAGAACTGTAATTTCAAATTTAAAAGTCATAGAGTTTGTATAGATTGCTTACAGACTAAAGCATGTCTTCATGCCTATGGTAATAATGCTTTTGATGTCAGTGTGGAGATACCCAAATTGGCTTTCAGTTAACAGGTAGCATTTTATTAAAAGAGCAAAGCTCACCTGTGTGTAGGACAAAGTATTTCTCACTTGAAGCTAATTTTTTTTCTGTGAGACTGATAGATTTTTCTGGTTTCTAGTCTCCTAATTTCTAGTCTAGTACCATAAATCAACAGAATGGTGCAATCAAATAAAGATACTAAAATGCTGCCTTCTGGGATAAAAGGAAGACTTTTAAGTTATACATTTTTCTAAGGGTGTTTCTATAGCTTTTCAAATAAGACAAATTCTGCATTTAGATGTCTTAACATTTCTTAGATTACACTAATAATTGCACATAATTCAAAGCCAAATATTGTCTGTATACAATATATTTGGTGGAATTTGCTGAAAGGCCAATAGATACATTCTGATTTAAAAAAAAAAAAAAACAAAAACCCCCAGAAGTTTCTAAAGGAAATATAATATTTTATGAAGATATCAAGCAAACTTTTCTTTTTTTAAATTAAAATTTTAGAATAAACATTTGTATGAAGCAACTCTGTAAAGTGCAGAATGACCTCAAATCCCATAGAACATAGCAGCTGGTGAGGGGGTTAATCAGCTAGAGAAATCAGAGCTTTAAAAAAGTGAACATTACCAGAAAATTTATGTGTGTGACAAACTAAATTATTCTGTATGGTGTAACTCATGGCTGATTCATAACCTGCAAAAGCACTCAAGAGCAAAATTTAGTCTGAATCTTGTTGAATTTTTCATAACTGTAAGAGATATAAGCATTAAATTAGGAAGTGCTATGTTAGACAGTTTCCAATTATGTGATTTTCCCATTATGTGATGTCATTCATGCTCTTGTTTTTTTAAACAAGGCATGGACTAATCATGGACCAATAAAATATGTTTGGGACTTACAGGAATTTAAATCCATATGCAGAAAACTTGAGTATCTTTCAGCAAGCCATACTAAAAATGAACCCCCAACCTACTTACATAACAATATAACTACATTAGAAGGACCCTCACCAGGGGGAATTTGGAGGTATAATAGTATTTTATTCTGTGTATTTTCTTTACATAGTTGATCTTTGTCCTGCTTCATCAAATTTGATGTTTTGTTTTCTGGCTGCTTCAGTACTGCTCCTCAGATCAGATTTATCTGCATTGCTACTGTTTGTCATTGTGGATTCTACTTCTGTGCCTTCAGGAGTTGCTCCAGTGGGCCTCAGAATTTTAGCATTCTCTGCTGGGGGCCGCTTCCAGTGGGGCCTGCTTGCCATCCACAAAATAAGTGAACCAAATATAACAAGCAAAAGACCAAGACAGTTGACCAAAGTTGCTTCTGGTGGGGATGCACTGTATGCAGGATTTTTCCTTTCAAAGGGGAAAAAGAAACAAGAGGTCAGAAAAGATTGTTTTAAAGACAATCCTGGTCTAAAACCAGCAGTCTCCTGCTAGTAGGTCTTTTTAATACAAACAAAACAAAACAGTGTCCCAGTACTGGATGCTTATTATTCTGGGCAAATGGAAGTATATTTGCAATGAATAACCTTAATAAACAGTGGAAACAAATACTTACAATGAAAATATAAGCTTTTCTGTGATTCCCATGAGAGCTGTTGCAATCACTGTTGCAAAGATGGTAAGACCCGAATAAACATGTATTGGCATGAGAGCTACGCGGAGATGAACCGGAGCAAACGGGAGCAGAAAGACAGCGAAACCCAAGAACAGCTACAACCAAAACAGATTCATAGTTAGGGCTTGATGGAAAACAAGCAGCACTTCTCAAGCAGAACAAAAATAATAATAAAATTCCATTCTGAGACGTCTTCAGGTAAAAATTTGAAATTAATTGGCATTTCTGTTTTTGAATGCGTTTCCTGTCAAAACCAAAGCAAAATTCTGGATTAGCGCTTGGGAAGCAGACATTAAATATTTTATAAATCATCCTAATACACTAATATCAGTGTCCAAACTTACTGATAGTGCTAAAAGTCCAACCAAACTAAGTACTGGAAACACAATTTTTCTGTGTCGCTAATTCACAAATATAGTAAAGGTGTGAGAAACCACACTTTTACAGTCTCGTCAAGTCCTGTTCTCTGCTCCTGTTGCAGATTTGCACATAAAGGAACATCAGAAGACAGTCTAACCTTCTGACTTGAGTGGATTAAATAATTTTATCTTGTTAGAATTTCAGTTAAATTTAAGTGCCTATCTTTAGAAGGGGGAAGGTTTCTTAATATATTGATCACATGACATTTACAGAGTGAAGGCATGTATGGGTGGCATCAAGTTATTCAGGGGACATTAGTCCTCCTATTAGCACTAATTTTGTGATGGAAAATAACCCATCATGTCCCATGGTTGCATCCACAGGCTTGCCCAGTCATGTTTAGGTTGCATCCCTTCTTTAGTTTGTTTTACTGTTACTCACCCCTGCTGCTAAATTAGACACAGTGCATGAATTTTGATTTCATCCTACTTTAACTCAGTCCTTGTTTCATCTTTCCATAATGGATTAGAAAGCCTGATATTTTCTCCCTGGGAAGCTTTTTAGTATACCATAATCAAATCATCTCTTAATCTCAGATCTGCTAAACAGCTGGAGTTTTTTAAGTCTTGCAATGGAAAATAGCTTTTCCAGCTCTCAAATTACTTTTCCAGAATTTCTTAGGGTCTGTTGCTTTTTATTTTTCTGATCATTCTTTTATATTTAAAAAAATCCATAGTATTTCATATTAGTCTCACTAATGCCATCTTTTTTCCTGTTGTCACAGCATTGTGAGAACTCATTTAGAGCTTTATGTAATTTTTGAGTTCTTCTTTCCAGAGACATCATTTTCCAAGAGACAGTCTCATTTTACATTTTTGCCCTATTCTTAAATTTATGTCAGTGTGCTATACTGTATTAACCTACATTTGGCTTAATTACAATATAGTTACCATATTGTAGGCAGAGTGTTATGTGGGTGTACGACTGACATGCCCCTGGTAAGTGCCAAGTGTCTCCTCTGTTAACAAAGATACTACTTTATGACTATTTTTTATAGTGCTCATTTGCTTAACAAACATCAGTCTCTGACTGGAGACTTACATCCCAAATTGGAGGAAGGAACACTAAGGATCTTTTGATGTGACAGGTAAGGCATTAAGTTATAGTAGCAAAATGAAAAGTAGAACTAAGATTTTAGTCACAATTCTTCATTTAACCATTAGAAAAAATACTGATACTCAGTGTAGTGGCAGCACAGACTTCCTTGAAATAGCTGCATTATTAGGACAAACTTAATTTCAACATTGTTTTTTCTTATTCATTCATATTCATTCTTATTAATTTGTTCAGCTGTAGAGTATATACTCAACAACGCTGCAATATGCTTTCTTTTTTTCTAAATGTTAAAAACACTATTTCAACACTGTTTCCTGTACCTCTTGGCCTGAGCAGTGAAGAATAAAGTCCAGAACCCAAATCCCTTAGCTGAGGCTTTCTGTGCTTGATCATAGATAATTAAGTCTTTTTTTCTTTTTAGTGTTTTGGGGAAAAAAAAAATCTGAAGGAACAAAATTAATTTCCACAGTGTAACAACACAATATAGGGAGCTCAGAATATATATGCAGAAGCATCTGTATATGTTCTGTAATTTTCAGAGCATGGTTGCTCTTCTTTGCCAAAAGCATAACTGCACTAAGTTAGCTTATTTTACATTACAATAATGCTAATTCTCTGCCAAGAGGAGCAGTTAAAAGCATGCCCACAAATATCTATCAAAGTTCTGCTGATTCAGGAAAACTGGTTAGCCAGTAGTAGCTCATTCAGGTGTCAGATACTTTACATCTCTACTGCTCCCTGATGCACTTGTTCTGCTGATTAACAAAAGTCTTGAGGCCCAGAAGTGACTACTTAAATTTATGATAGCTGAAAAATAAAAAAAAAAAAGAAAAGCCATTACTTAATTTGAGACTTCCTTAATAAATGCTCTAACTATATTTAAATATGCTGCCAACAAACAAGTAACTCGCTGTGAGTTCAGGAGTTAACAGGGCTTAGAACAAACTACTGTATTGTAGGTTAATGGCCGTTATGTCAGCAAATAAACAAAATCAGCATTTTTCTTCAAAATAAATATGCATTTTTCTTCAAAGTCAATGATCCAGTATTTGTACATTTACATAATAATTTGCCAAACCAGAGTGTAAAATGGCTATCCCAGTAGTTACAATGTACTAGCAAGAGCCTATTGTGCCTGAATTACTAAAAACAATCTTCAATTTTACAACCTGTTTATAAAGACAGTTAGATTCTGACCTGGAGAGAATAAAATACAACAGCAGTCAGCCCAATCCAGCTGTGCAGACTGTACATGTTAGGAATGTTCTTGGCATTGTGGAATTCAAACACGGCTACCATAGAAACAATTGCAAGAATCATAGCTATGGTATTTAATCCAGCATGTATGAACTTCATTAGGAGTTTGCTGCACTTCCAAGTCCAGGGCAATCTGTACACAATAATAGCTGGAGAAAGAAGAGAAACAAGATTTTAGGCCTAATAGGATAATTTCTTTCAGATGTTCATAATTACGCATAATTCACATACTTACAGTGTAAATTACAGCAAAATCCAACCTTAAGTCTTCTAAATAGTCTATTAAAAGGCTTTTTCTCATACACTTAGCATAGCATACTCTGAAAATACAACTGATCTTAAATATAGCTTTAAAGGGGATTTCTTCTCAATTATAAAGAATCTCACAAACTTAAGCGTGTTTCAAAAAAAACCCCAGTAAATAACTTGGTGTCATCTTTTCCTCAGTCATTGAATTGATTTAATAGGGATTTGGCATAGGATTTTGATTTTTCTGCTACTAGTCAGATTGGAACAATGTAGCCTGATTCTTATATTGAGAAGATCACTTGTTGAGAAAGCATGTAGGATTATTTTATAATATTTTTTTTTTTTGCAACTTTGGATAATGCTATTCTCTAATTGCATAGATACTTATATGACTGTCTGTTACATTGATACCAGTAAGACTACTTTGAATGGGAAAATGCTCTTCAGCATAATGGAATCATAATCTGACTTTAGAGACAAAAGCATTTAACAAATACAAGTCTTCCACCACTGTTAGGTGAATGCAGGGAAGTTTTGCCTATACTTGAATTAATAACTCCAGCAGACAGTGTTTTTTCCAGCCTGAACAAAACAATAATTTTCCTTGCTTTAACTCCAGATGGTCCATAAAAATAACTTAACCTAGAGCTGCTTCTTGCCGAGTTTTCTCCAAGATCCCCGCTGCCCCTATCCTGCCACAACTGTCCCCTGTCATTATATGACCCAAATGCTTTCCACAGGGGACACAAATGAGCCGGATTACATCACTGAAGCTCCAGGTACATCTAAATGCAAACTAGATAGTAATTCTGGATGTGTGACAGCACATAACTATATTCAGCTAACAGGGGACAAATATTTATAAGGACAACTGATAATTTGACCAATAAAGACTAATGCCCCCATCTATAATGTCTTGCCTGAGCAAAGTTTGAGCTCCACTCAGTGATTCATCTCATCCTAATTTAAGGCTTCTGCTTATGAAATTACAGTGAAAATTTTTATATATAATTAGCTATAATAAAACAAAGGAATAATAATTTATGTAGGTTTTTTTAAAAAATCCCATTCCAAACATTAAGAAATAGAAAAGTATTACCTAAGTGATTCTCATGAGCCCTACTCATTCATTACTTCTCCATAACCCTTGCATTTTAGGCAAGAAGCATAGATTATGGAAAAGAAATACAATTATTATCTCTGCATGTTCTGATGAATAGTAGCAATAAATGACAAATTCTTTTCAAATTCTGTTCACTTTTTTTTTTTTAACTTGGATGCATTTCAATAAATACAGTACTACACTAAATAATTCACAAAGAAAACAGTTTACAAGTCAAATTTTCATACTACGATCAGATTTTAAATCGATGTATGCTTTTACATACTGTGTGAAAATATAATACTGGAATAAAAGCTTTCCTTAGAATAATTAAATATATACAGCACTTAGGTTGGTTTTGGCTTTCTACTTTAAAAAGAAACAGTAGTAAATCCTACAAAATCAGGAAGATAGAAACCTTGTTTACAGGATGATTTGACTGTCTTAAAAGCAATCTGTTACAGAAATATGATTCTGCACACCAAGCTTATCACCTCCAACAGTTCCCCAAAGTGACATTACATGATAATGTCAGAATCATAGAATCCTAGAAACACTAAGGTTAGAAAATACCTCTCAGATAATTGAGTTTGACCATTAAACTATCACTGCCACGTCTACACTAAACCATGTCCTGAGCACCACATTTATGTTTTTTGAACACTTCCAGGGACAGTGATTCCATCACTTTTGTGGGCAGCTGTTTCAATACCTGACCACCATTTCAGTGAGCAAATTTTTGCAAGTATCCAATCTTAACCTCCCCTGGTGCAACTGGAGGCCATTTCCTCTTGTTCTGTCACTTGTTACTTGGGAGATAAGATCGATCCCCACTTGCTATACTCTCCTTTCAGACAGCTGTAGAGAACGATAAGGTCCCCCTGAGCCTCCTTTTCTCCAGGCAAGACACCCCCAGCTCCCTTAGCTGCTTCTCTTCAGACTTGCATTCCAGACCCTTCACCAGCTTCACTGCCCTTCTTTGGACCTGTTCCAGTACCTCAATGCCTGTCTTGTACTGAGGGGCCAAGAACTGCGCACAAGATTTGAGGTGCACCTCACCAGTACCAGGTACTGGGGGAACAATCACTGCCCTGGTCCTGCTGGCCACACTGTTTCTGATACAGGCCAGGAGCCTGTTGGCGTTCTTGGCCATCTGGGCACACACTGCTCATGTTCAGCAAGCTGGCAATAATATACTGCATTAGACTATTATTAATCAACTTAGTACTAATGACAATGACTTCTAATTTTGTAAAGCAGATGTGTCAAAAGGCCCCAAAACAAGTTTCAACATCCCATGAGGATAATCCAAATAAATCCTTCTTACCATATGTCTACAGTATTCTCAATAATTATTCACAGTGCAGCAGAGTACTGGACTCTGTATCAAGAAAACTTAATGAGCATAGGTCCTGGTCTCAGTTTTTAGTCTTTGATCTCAGAGGGTCAAGTCTGAGCTAAAATTTTAATATAATATTTTTTTGTTGTCACCTATCTGATTTAACTTCCAAAAGCACTATAAACTCCCTAGTCACTTGTCTGCATAGTTTCAGATCTCTGTTTGGGCCTTGAATTTTCTAAGTTGTTTCCCATAAACATTACAATAGAAAACCAAGGAATAACCGACTAATGGTTTGGCCAGTTGTTAACAATACCATGCATGATATTACAGTCTGGTTTAATCATCTTTCTGTGAGGGCTTTGTGTGAACTTACACATTGCAATTTCAGCAGATTTGTTAATCGCTGTGAAAAGAGTGATTTATTTCCCCATCACCACATCCCCATCCCCACAGTTTTATTTCCCCATCACCACTTCTGTGTGCTTCTCCCTGCCTTTCTCATAACTGGTGCTTTTCTAATCTGCAGGAGGAAAGAAGACAGGGAACAAAGGGGAGAGAAGGAAGATTCACCTTTCAGTGAGTACAAGCTCTTAAAAACTTACTCAGATGTGATGTTTAATTTCATGTCAAAATTAAAACAGCCTAGGTTAAAAGCACATACGCAATTAGAATGTTTGGTGGTGACGTGGTAAAGCAGCCTCATGAAGAGCTTTCTCAAGGCAGAACACCTATAGTACTGTTAAGAAATTTCACAGCCTCGGCACCCTGGACTGAGCTTTTTGACTCAGACCTTACACCTGTTTTGAACTATGATTTTAAAATACATCACACAGGGCAGAGTTATCTTGCAATATTTTTGTATGGCATGGGACATCTGTCCTTTTACAAATGTACAGGGCAAAATTCTAGAGTTATTGACCTATATTTCCATACTTTGTATAGACTAATAAGAAACAATTGGTTTAGTTATTATTTAAAATCCTCTACTCAAATTTAACCAAGTTTTTTTTTTTTTAGCTACACCTTCCTTTTTTCAACTACATACTTATCTTTCTTGTATGTGTCCAAAGAGGTATCTGATTTCTCACTCTCATCCAAATTGCTTTGAATTCAGTGGCAGACTTCCATCAGCCAAATATGAATCAGATTCACAGTAGTATGTTATCTGTTGATATTTCATCTGATTTACTACAATACCCCTTCAGTCTCCAACTTTGCTTTTCCTATTATGTAATAACAGGAGTTCCTATTACGCAGTAGTAGGAGTTCCTCCCTAAATTAAGCTGTATTATTTGTGAATTCCTTGTATGCGTGTGGTTTCTTAGCTATGGTAAACTTCCATTTACTTTACATATATCCTTACCTAAACAGGGCTTGGGGCAACCCCCTTTCTCTGTGACACAGGGAAAAAAACTGAGTTTCAGAGGAAAAAAAATAGAAAATACATAAGAAAAAGCCGCAAAAAGCCTCTCCCTATTTTCTTCAAAAGTTCTATGCTTATATATTAAAAAAAAATAGGTTGAGCACATAAAGTAGTATAGAGCTTAGTGAAGTCAACAGGTGGTTTTCATTGCTTATTTATAGCCTGAAATTACACTTCCTGTTGAGCAACATTATGTAAAACATCTTCAAAATATGGTTTATTGCTCAACAGTGGTTTGCAGCTTGAAGCCATAAGAAAGCTGAGAACATCCTCACTCCCACTGAAAAAGAAAAATTTTCAGTGTATATTCAAATCACAACATTCTCTTCATAGCCAGAACAAGACAGCCTTTGGCATCGTCCAGCCTTTTGACTGGTTGAAAGTGAAATGGGAAAATGTTAGTCCACAACTGAACTCTATGAAATCAAAAGTTCATACACTCTTAAAGAAATTAAAAAAAAAAAAAAAAAAGAAAAAGGAAAAAAGAAGCAACCCAGTAGCTTAATAATTATATGTTATTTAAGCAACAGAATAAATAATTAATTTAAGAGATATGCTTTACAAAACAATTCATCCTAAGCCTAGCCTGAAGAACTGCATTTTAATAGTGCTTGTGGTGCTACATTTTCTCTGGCAAAACCCCTGCTCCTGGATCAAGCTTCTGTGGTACTGAACTTTGCTTTCTCTTCTTGGGACATGGAAGAGATCCAAAAGAGAAATTTCCTAGGGCAGCATTTCTGGCATTTCGATTTTCAACTTGCATAAATTCCAGCTGCCTAGGAAAAACACACCTCGCAGGCATTACTCAAAGTGCACGGCAATCCCCGGGCCAGGATAAACAAGTGCTTGCAGGAAAAAAAACAAAAAAACCAAAAAAAACCCAAACAACAAGACAACCCAAACCCCATATGTAGCAATTTTGGCTTATTTCAAGGGCCTCTTTGTCCTTTCCCGGGAGTGCTGGCTTCCCTAAACTGCGGACGGACTGCTGCGCTCCCGCTGTGACCCGCTATCGGCCGCGGGCTGCCCCGGCGGCTCCGCCCGGAGCCTCCCGCGCCACCCCGGCCCCAGGCAGGCCCGGCTCCCCCGCAGCTCC
>VZRH01004235.1:151873-178878 GCA_013397555.1 Urocynchramus pylzowi | reverse complement strand
GGGCCCGGCGGACGCGGGACGGGACGGGACGGGACGGGACGGGACGGGACGGACGCAGCAGGGGCGGGAGCAGGGCGGCACTCCGCGATCCTCCGCGCCCCTCCACCTCTCCGAGCGTCCCGTCGCATTCAGAACTCCGCCTTAGAAAATAAATCTCTTTGTCAGCCTGTCCCCTGCCATGGTGGCAGCCCTACTGCGCTCCCCCCGGCAGCCAAGGAAGGGAGCGGGTGGTCACGGGTTTTGTGCCGAGAGGCTGTTGTGGAGGTTGGGGAGTTCACAGACCGCCAGAAAGATAAGCCACCACAGTCATAAATACTTACAGATAAAGTAGGAGTGCTGTTATGAAGAAGAGACCGCGTACACAGAAAATGCAGAGGAGGAGAAGCGCACTTAAAGACGCTGATGTACTTACCTGGAGCACAGTCTTGCCATCTTGATCGCCCCCTTCTCACTGGATTCAATGAGTGCTCTAAATATCGTACAGATAGTAACCAGTTTCATATGTGGAGTCTGGCCTAAGTATGCAGGAGGACGTGGACATTGTTCTGTTGAATAGCACAAATACATCAAATATCCACTAGCAAAGAAAGGGAATGTATAAAACTTAGACAATTCCAATGGGAATGGAAAGGCCCATTGCTGGAAAGTTAGAGAGGAAAACAGAAGGAAAAAAAACAGAATTGCAAAAGAGACGATAGACCTGCCAAAAATATAACATGATAGATTAGACCAGTTTGGTCAAATCATGTAGTCAGCAGTTACTTTTTGTTTTGGTGTAGAACATTCAGCTGGCTCTGAAGCCTGTCAAATGTGGTAGGAGAATATGCCCGTACATATATTCAACACTAATTTTTTGGTATTTGATGAGCTTACTTTTAAAATATATATAGTGTTGGACTACATACAAATTAGAAGTTCATTAATTGATTGAGAGAAAAAAAATTACTATATACTCTGGCTAGCGTTTGATCTCTCTGGCATCTCACACTTAAACTGAGGCCTAGAAAATGAAAATAAACAGTTTCATGAAACTTAAAATAGTTTCAGTAGAATACTGCCAATTCAAACACCATACTTACTAAAGTGTTGGAAATACCTACATAGAGACATGAAGACCAAGCCAGATTGGAGTGGGATGCAAATATATTTCTTCATTACTGTCTTTAATCTCCTAAAAATAGGCACTGACGTTTTAAAGAAAAGCTTGACTTGAGCAGCAGTTGTATAAAGATATTTAGCTTTAGTTTGCATGGATTTGGTGTGACCTGCCCTCAGGATTCAACTGGTTGATCATTCTACTCACAATGGCAAGTAGAACCCTTGTATTGTTAAATTTCACAAGTCACAGCATGTAAGAGAAGATTCAAGCCCTAAATCTTCTGATGAATGCACTCATGCATAATCTTGCCAGGATGCCAGATTGTCATTAGCTTACGAGGCACACAGGGCCTCTTAATATTATGGTCTGAAAAATTTTACTTTTGTCTCTGTAAAGCGTAAAAACTTTATGCTATAGACAGAAATGTTTATTTTAATTTGCCTCCTATGAACCTAAATCTCCCAATTGCAAAATTCTTCTAGTTCCCACTGATTTCAACAAGCTTTGATTACATCCAGTATCCCAACAGTCCCATTTAGGAATCTTCTACTCATCTGGATTTTTCTTAAACTAAAACTGTATGTCTCAGAAGACTTTCATGAATTCCTATAGCTCAAAATGGTTTACCCTGTTAAAGCAACAAATAACAAGATCAGACACAAAATTCTATTGAACTGAATATGAAGTCTAGTTTTACCAAATAATGATGAACAATTTTTTAAAAAATATATAATTGAAGAAATCCTAAAGCTTTGTTAAATAAGAAATTCTAAAGATTGTTAAATAAACCAAACCAGAACAAAGTGCAAAATAATTTGTTAGACAAAGTGAAATGTTCTTTATGGAACATCTGTAATGCAGAAGAGATTTCAGGCAGCACCATTAGTAACTCTGGCCTGTATTTCTCTGCATTTCCTGTTCTTCCACCTCTTGACTACCTGGTGCAAATGTCAGATTGGTGCAGAATCAGAAGCAGTCCTTAGCACAGCTACAATGTCTGAGTGGATTTCATGTTTACTTGGGGTGGGAACTCAACACGATACAGTTGACTGCTGAGGGCTGAGTGACGCACTTGATAATCTGTTTGGAAAATAACCCCCCACTGGCATAAAAATGAAACTACCCTGTATGGGACTTTCAAGTCTCCTTGCAAGGATGCAATAAACACCTGGTTTTGTTAATCATTACTGTGGATAGGTTCTACAGCAGTTCATAATCTCTACTCTTTTCCAGAGCTTCCTAGAGACAGTGATATTTTTCCAGTATATTACCAACTCTGTCAGTGTGTATTACCTCTTAGCACTTCTGTTGGGACATGATCTAACGTGCACTTCTTTCTTTGGGTTGCTGCATTGTCAGATGTAGGATAACTGTGACTTCAGACCTGGAGGAACTTCAAAGTAGAAAGACAAAAAAAACCCTATGAAACAGACAAAGATTCACAGATTATTTTGAAGAGGTAGCAATGGATTCCTGCTAGTATTACATGTATGGTACTTGGTAACTGCTGTCATCATTGCTATACCATTCATACATTTTGAGAGCAGCAGACTAAACATAAGTATACATAAATGCCTATCTAAGCCATACACCATGTCACCATAGGCCATTATTTAGTGCTTCTGATGTAAATTTTTAAGACAGAAAGTGTTTCTAGTTTCAAGTGACCAGGAACTGGTTTGTCAGAGCTGTATGTAGAATAAGATTAGAGTCTCTTTTATCAGCTACAACTTTATCTCTTGTTCCATGCTGGACAAGTCATTTAAGATCTAAGACTTAGACCTGGATATTCCAGATCAGTTACAGTATCCCTTAAAGCATTTGGATGAGTTTTTCAGAAACCCGGTGGCTGTTCATTTTGTAAACAAACAAAAGTGCTGAGATTGTCCAGTCAGTTTTGTTCTGGCAGCTAATTTAACTGACTGATGTGGAAGCTTTAGAAATACCTCTGTAGAAGTTATCTTACCAGGAGTAATACAGACAAAGGAGTTCAAGTAATTAGTGTTTGAATGGCACAAACAAACCAGAATGATCCTTTTATTCTTTTTGTTACTGAGTTCCATGCCTAAGCAACAGAACCATTTGACCTTCGCTATTGAGAACATCACTAATTTGTCTTTGCAAATTGCAAATTGTGACTATGGAGCAAGACTCTTCCAATAAATGATTTTTACTTATTCTCCACCCTAGAAGGAGCTTTTGCTGAGATAAAATAAGGCACATAATGCACCTTTTGTCCAGAATGTTATACTGGTCATAGGCCAGTCATTCATACTTATGCAATGAAACCCTTTCAATCTATAAACATTTTGCTTCTGTGAGTTGTAGGATGTTTTTCTGGTAATTATTTTGTAGAAGCTTTTTGAAGTTGTGGAACTGTGGGACAATAGTTGGAATTGTCTAAGCAAGATTATAAAGTTTTACTGCTTTCAGTTTTTACTTGGCTTGTGCTTTCTTTTCTTCCCTACACTCACCAGCCTTGCCAGTGAGTATGTACTCAAATGATAAGAGAAAGGCAGGATGTGTACTCTTTTTACACTTAAAGCAAATCTTATCAAGAGAAGTCACTCCTTCGTATCTTTTAAGTTTCTAGGCTGGGAAATTCCACCTGGGTCTCTAAACAGCTATATTTATCAAATACAAATAAAGGGCTAGCATTTTTGAGATCCCATTTTTGCTTCTCTGTCCTCTCTCCTGTCATTGAGATGTCATGGTGAAGTGGAAAATCAAAAGAGATTCTGTTGAAGTAGAAATGCTGAAAGTATGCTGCTTTGGTCCACAAACCAAAATGTTCCGAAGACAGCCATAAAATCAAGCCAGCTTTCAGGCAGTACAAAGAATAGGCAGTGGCATTCCAAAGGGCTAAAATAGGAAGAATATAATGTCAACATTCAGGAGTTTCCTAGATTTCCATTGTCCCAGAGCATGGAAATGTGTGCAGCCATGCTACAAATTGCATGTTAGAGGCAGGCAGCATCCAAAGTTGAGACTAACTACAGATAGAGAATAGGGAAAATTGCCAGTGTATGAGTCTGAATATGGAACATCCAAGTGACAGAATAATTTTCCTGCCTGTCTTCTGGCAAGCAGCTGTTACATGGGACTGTCTGGAGAGCCTGCAAGCCTGTCATGTGGAATGCATTGCTTCTCCTGCAGCATCTCAAGTAAGCCAGAGTTCTTGAGTCACTTTGTGGAATAATTCCAGTGAATTTTAGCTTTCCCTCCCACGTTTCCTTTTTTCTTCCCGAGAAGAATGTGCCCTTACTCTCCCCTAAAAAAACCAATGTTCTCAACAACACTATTCCTTCTCCACTCAGGCAGGAATAAGGTGTTTGTACTCCCAGTTTACTAAATGAGTTACTAAGCTATACCAAGCAGTTCTTTGCAATCACATTATTGTAACTCTTCACTCTGCTAAGATACCTAGTTCCTTTTATTAAAAAAATCAACCCCCAAAAAAAGCAATCTATTTTTGCAGTTGTTAATCTTTTATTAGCCAAAGCAAGCACTTTGACTACTTTGTTGAATTTGTAAATATTTGAATGCACTGACATAAAATTATTTTCCATATTCTTTCTAATTCTTTCTATATTCTGTAAGAATATAATAACCTGAAGATTTTGGTAATTGTTTTGTAATTTCAGTAAAGCAGAAATAAATACTAAACTTGTAGAAATGCCAAATCTAGCAACCAGAGAGCTTCGAGTGCTTTTCTCTGAACTGTTGATACAATTCAGTTATTGGTGAGGCATTGCTACAGACATACCAGATCAAGTCCAGAAAAAATAACCTCTTTAAAGGTTTTGCAGTGTAGTAATACTTGTCAGTTAGAAAAGAACTCAGTTGCTGTTCTATATATTCTTTTGTGATTCCATCTTAGAAAATCAGTTTTACTACTTACCCTTTTTTGCACTTACCATTTAGGTTTTGTTCATTCTGGCAAAAGTTTGTTTCAAACAACCTTTGGTGAAATCCAACATGAGTTTACTAGTCCATGACCTTTTTAATTGCTAGACCAACATTTTGCTTTTTGTAGGCAGAGGGCTCAGAGACCCTGCTTTAAGCAGCAAACAGCAGCTCCTCACAACTGATCTTTCAGAAAGCACTCGGCTTACGTGCCACCCTACACAGGTGTCCTTTCTAGCAGGTATTCCTTTAAACAATCTTTATTGTAACTAGGAACTAAATTAATTTATTAACTGTTCTATCTTGTGGGATAGCTGTTACAGTTCCATAAGGAAAAAAATTCTTGCTGTTGAGTTTTTGGCAATCTTCAGTTACTGTTAAGTAATATGAAAAGTATTTTTCTCAATAACAAGAGGAAAAAAATGTTAAAGTAATTGGATATATCCAGAAAAAAAAGAAAGAAAAAAGGAAGAAACATTTTTCCACACTGAAAATGCAGAAAGTTTGGGTTACTTAATTGTGAATGATGGCAAAAGTGTCTAAGATCCCTTCAACTCTATGTGTGAAATACACATTTGAGAGTCTTTCTTGACATTATGAGTTCACTTGTTTATTTACATCTCTCTGCATATGTATATATAATCTTTTTCCCTTGAGCATCTAGTGAAAATAATGGAAGCATAGACCATATGTCTTTCAGGTTTGATCCATTAAAGGATGCACTTGAAACTGCATTTGCTGTAATTAATTGAGTCTTTATCTGTGTACTCTGGAAACCACAGCATGGGTGCTAGGCACCCCCTGAAAATCACAGGACACAGAAGTACTCACACTTTCACGCTAACTAGTTCCTTAGTCTGGTTTTTGTAAAATAAAAACCTATCAGTAAATGGGTTTCCTGATCATAAAGGAGCTAGGTACTGCCCATAAGAAGTGAAGAAATTTTTTGTCTTGTCTTACTCTGATTAATCTAATGCATTGATTCACATTTAATATCAATTTGACACTACACAACAGTACACCCCTGCCAGCAACAGTGACTAAAAAATGTTTGCATATAAAATCTCCTGGCAAAGTAAAGTACTAGCTTTTTTTCTGGTGGCTGAGTTTTGTTTAGAAATTTAACTTGAAGTAAAAGCAATTTCAGGTAGGCTGCCAACAAGCATCTGGGTATTTGTATTTGGTTTAGATACAGTTATTTTAAACAGTTTAAAAACTACTGGTTTGTGATCTGCATTTTCCTCCCATTTAAACACAAATTTATTCTTAGAATTTTCTGTGTCCCTGCGTAAGTACAGAAGGTATCTCACAGCTTGGAAAGCACAAACCATAAGCATTTAATGATTCTGCTTCTTTAGTGTGTTCCAGACTGTAAGTAGAGTGCCAAAACACTCAGAAGTGTTCACGGCTAGTTGTTTGGGATTCTCTATTCTTAAACAGCTTTCAAGGTGTTTTAAAGTAAATAGAAACCTCTTCTGTTTCTGAATGAAAATGTCTATGTGGGACCTGCCAGGATGGAACATCTGCCATTATCTGTAGCACAGCAACACAGTGTGCATTTAGAGTGATAGAATTTCTTACACAAGACCCAGTCTTCATCCAAGTCCGGCCGTTTATGGTCATTACAAATTGCTGCATTAAAAAAAAACCAAACACCCAAAAACAAAACCAGAAAACCTGATGTACATTTATAGATTTAGCACACTCTCACTTTGTAAGTCTGCCACTGCTTAAAAATTAGCCACTAGGATGCACAGCGAACCTCCTGAAAGCTACAGCTTGTCTTCATGACTGGTCATATGAACAGTACCTGCACTATTTAATAAAGGATGAAGTTTCAATGTCTTTCTCTGGGAGGATCTGCTTCAAAAACAGCAATGAGCATAAAATTTAAGTAACTGCTTAAAAGTTGGGTATTCTGTCTTAAGAGTACAGCTTCATATTAGTTTTCACCTTCATATATATACAGTTACTTATAAAATAGCTGGTAATGGACAAGTGTTCTTTCCTGGACCCAAAGTGAAAACTTATGGAAGATAGGGAATTACAATTGTGGAAAGGAAAAACAACACATTAAGGACATTTAAAAAGATCATGAAACAACAGTAGAAATAAAGGGCAGCAGCAACACCCAACTTCCACCCTTTCTTTTGCATTACATTTTCTTTAAAAACTCACAATAGAAAATTTTTATAATTTTTCTAAAGCTCTTCTCTATTGCATCATCTAGAATGATCCAACTTAATTAGTAAAGCCCAGAGCAAAAATAAATATTTGCATTTAGAGTTATCATGCTTATGAAGACAGTGATGGTAGTGAGTTCTGCTTTGATAAGCTATACTCCCGAGCCCATCTTTATCACCATGAAGTCTAGAGCCTGTGTTTTGTTTTTGTGGGTGTTTTTTAATTTAAAATGAAAGCTTTCATTCTGCAGATTCTGAATATAGAACTCCAGTGTATCAGATAGGCTGCACACAGTAATAAGGGTGAACAGCTGGGAGCTTTGGCTCAGACTGAACAACTCCTGAACCTTAACAGGGTCAGGCAGAGAATTGCTTGGATATACATGTATATGTGAAAACATATAAAAATGTATTAAAATACAGTAAAATACATAATTTATTAATATTTCTCTTTAAACCAAAACATACACAACCAGAAAATCTGAGTGATTTTATTTCTCACACCAAACCAAGAGAAGGATTTTGTCTAAGTGGTTTAATGGTAACACTACAATTTTCATACTACATACAAAATTTATCCTAGATAGTTTTACATACTTTGATTAATTAACAGTTTGTATTAGAGATGCCTCAAGTTTTAGCTTTCATATTTTCCAGATTCTTTACTGCATTAGTATATAACTCTGAACTTCATATAAAGTGTTAGCAAGTTCTCTTCACAGTTTAGTTAGACAAAACAATCCTTTTCCAGCCCAAGAATTAAGGACACCGTTGCAGCTTCAGGCCCAAAAAGTATAAACAACAGTGAACTGAGCAGACCAATCTGAGAGGATGGGACTTAATAACCTGAAGCTGTAATTGGACAATTAACCCCAGTATGTAAATGGACCAAAACTTAGCAAAGTGTGAAAACATGTGATCTGTCATCCATCTTGGGTGAAGCCACATCCAGGCTCTTTTACTGCCCAAGGTTATCCTCTGAAGGCCTTTTTATAAATACTTACTTTATTCCTTTAACACTGTCTAGCCTCTGTTTTAGGTAGCCTCTTAAGGCATCATCAGAGTTGCATAGGTAAAACTATGTAAGACAGATCATAGCAGATGGTAGATAATAAGTAAGTCCATGTCTTTCTCCTTGATGTTCAGTATTTCAATCCTATTGCTGAAGAGAAGCAATAAATTCTGCATCTAGCATTAATGATGAGCTGGAGAATACATGAAAAGCAATGACAAACTACAGGCAAGTGTACAGTGTCACGAAGGAAAAAAGAAACAAGACCTTATCTAGTAGTACAAAATGTTAAGATTAAATTCAGCCAGAAAAACAGTAGTTGACTACTATGTACGGAGTCCTTAAATAGCATCCAAAAGTCTCTGCAGCTGGTGTTTATGGCTTACATATATACAAAAGTTCTCCCTCCTTTTTTTACAAAACACTTTCTGTTATAGCATTAAGAATCATCATCTCTTGCAGTATCCTTAAATAGCATCCAAAAGTCTCTGCAGCTGGTGTTTATGGCTTACATATATACAAAAGTTCTCCCTCCTTTTTTTACTAAACACTTTTTTTTTTTGTATAGCATTAAGAATCATCATCTCTTGCAGTATCACATACCATTTGGTAAACATAACAACTGAATCTCCTATTAGGCTTCTGTTCTATATGTAATACGAGGTCTTTGTCAAAGTAAACTTCATGACTGTAAGTCTGAAATGAGAAAAAGAAGAGTTCAGATTGCAGTCTCTGTTTCCACAACTTGCTAATATCCGTATCATTCACCATGAGGAACAAAAAACATTTAACAGTGCTGAACTCCGTGATCAGGCAGTAATTTTGTGTGGATACACAGAAATACTCTTCCAGATAAAGGACAGAATTTTATAACTTTGAAAGGTTTCTCACATCCCTATTTTAGGAATCTAAATTCAGAGCATCCGATATAAGATCAAGTTGCCTATGCAGTCAATGATAAGAGAGGTGTAACAGTGCTGAAAATTTCAGACCATCTAAGTTGTATGTCCACCTAAACTTGGACTGTATGAACAGCCCATTCCATCTTCCCAAATATATATACAGTGAGGTACATGCTTCATTTTATGCATGAGTACTTCAAGTTAAACTAGGGAGACACTTTACAAGTTGAAAAGTTAGTCTGACGTAACTAGCCACGGAGTATTTAAGTTGATAAATACTTCAGAAATACATTAAAGACATCCCTTACCCCAACCAAAAAAACCCCAAAAAATCAACCAACAACAACAAAAAAATCTTGATTTCAAATAATGGAGATTTTCAGGTAAATTAACTACTGTCTGATGGAGTACTTACAATTTCATAGTTGTAATTATTATTTTATGCAAATCTCATCCCTTTGCAACACTACTTACATATCTGCTTGAAATCTGAACAGAAGTGGTATGTGAATGAGTATGGGGAAGAGACAGTGGGAGCAAAAGAAAAGAATTTTCCTTACCACATCCCAGGACTCTTTTAATGGAATACTTTTAAGTAGAATCCCATGTTCATTGCAATGGAAGTCAAGGTGAGCTCTTCCATCAGCTCCTATCTGAGTAACTGCCACAGTGGATAATAAATCCAATTCATCTTCATAGTCCACAATTTTGAATGTCTTAGGAAAAATAAAACCTCAAGTTTACAAATCAAACACAAATTCACATTACCCTCTACCTAAATTACATATCTATTTTTTCGTCATGTGAAAGCAGTATTAAGCAAATTCTAGTTCTTAAGTCCTCTCATCCAAAAGAAAACTTTGGGAGCCTGATACCCAACAGGCATTTTTCCCAACATGAGTTGTCAGGGTATTTCAGCAAAATTCCTTAAGTAGGAGAAAAGGAAATGATGTTCTGAAAAATCCTAATGTGCAAGTACATGTATTTTATATGTAGCATATAAGAAATAGAAAGGAAGTACTTCTAAAGTGGCCAAAAAAGTGTATTTAGGCTCTTGAGGCAGAGATGTTAACAGACAGTGTAGCTTTAAACCATCAGTGGTTTTGAGGGAATGGGTACATTAGAATAACTCCATGAATATCTGTATGTTCTATTCAGATCTCTCTCTTGCTCTACAGATTATATGTCAGTGAAGAACTGGCACCAAAATTTGAAGATTGTGAATGACCTTAATTGCCTTTATCTCACTGTGACATACTCTAAATTCAAGCCAGTCCTTTTCTTCCATAATGTAAAAACATTTACTGGAATCACAAGTAAAGTGTAACACCAGGAAAAAAAAATAGTGTGCAGTTACTTTTATTATGGTTAAAAGAAAAAGTGAATAGAAATAAACTGCAGACTGTTAAGGGTTATACTGGACTGTGCTGTATTTTTACCATAGTAAAATCCATTTCCTCAGAATAAAGAACAGGAGTGACTGCCAGAAACTGATGATTTTTACCTGTTGTGCTTATGTCAATTACAGATCCAGCTCTAGATAGAGAGCTAAAAAATATTTTTCATAACCTTTTAAGACTCAAGTGGTGTTTTCAATCTCAAGAAGCAGTTACTTAAAGAAAAAGTGCTGAATACCTTATCCTACAATCCAATCAAAGTAACTGGGAGAGAAAAATAAAGATTTGAGATACTATAAAAAAGACAAGAGGATCCTAAAGCAGAGGAAAAGAAAAAGTTTCTTTCATTTCATAAAGTGCTTTATAAGAAATGTTCAAGGTAAATATTTAAATGGAGAAAAGAGTAATGGTTTGTTACATTAACATTATCTTTTCTGTGCCATTGAAATCACATGGAATTATGATACTGTGGGGCATAAGATCAGTTCCTGAAAGAAAGAAAAATTACAAAGTTCAGATGTTGACCAAGGAGAAAAGATGATAAACAGCATGTGAAGCAACTGGAAGAGAAGAGGAATAAAGAATTCAAGGATATAAACAGCTAATGGTTACACCTGCTGCACCTGAAACAAGAAGGGCCTTTGGCTAGCTAAATACTAAAACAATCCATGAAGTGCTCTTACTACGTCAGTTACCTCTTGTTCTGGGTCATCATCCAGCAAGGTAAAACGCTTTTTCACCACTCGACCAGAAGCTGTTACAGTAACATTGTTGTTCACCTTTGAAGAGAAATAAAAAAGCGTCTCTAGACTTCGGAGCAATCTAGTTTCTATGGATTTGACAATGTATCTGTTCTATATATTTTGCTTTTTGACCTCACTTTGCTCATTAGCTACGCATAGCCCTGGTGCTGCTGTTTTCTTTATGAGTTCATGAACTTGGTGACTTTAGTTGAGATATTATTGCTCATATTCAGAGGTGGCAAAGGTTCTCAACTACCATAATTTTTTGAACAGAAGTAATTAGAACCAAGATACTGGAATGAGAATCAAGACTGCTAAATCACCACTGACTTTTTTCCTAAACTTTTACTTCCAGAAGATGGGAAAAGTAGCATCTTAAACCACCATGGCTGCTTCCTCTGGGCTTCATTAACACCAGAAATATTAAAAAATAGGTTATCAGTGTCTTAATAGAAGTCAAAAGGAATAAGCACAGCATAGGCAGGATTAGAACTCATATTTCTTTTTTCTTACTGTAAGAGAGGTTACCTACACAACTCTCAAAAAGCAGTATGGCATGTTGTTAGATGACCCGGTGTTTAGTTTTTTAATTCAATACAAGTTTTGTTCTGGAGTCTGTGTAGATTTTTAATACACAAACCTTTTTTCCTGAAAAAACTTAAAAATTAGCATCACAGATTTGCACATTTTACAGTATTCAAACTATAAAAACTTGCTTTCAGGTAAGACATAACCTTGTCTGCTGAATCAAAATGACAGTTCCAGGCACTACCTAGAATTTTTTTCACGTGTGCTCCTTAACCTTTTTGACATTAGATTGTGTTTGTTATTCTATATCATAAAAGACTTCATGAAACAACTGAGGTGATTAAAGAGCTCAGTTCTACCACTAGTTTTCAATCATCCTCTCACACTTGATTCTACCTTTCTGCACTCTTCTGATCCACTGATGACTCAGTCCTGTTCTGCTCCAGTTCAGCAAAAACAAGCAAGCAGAAAGCACTCACCTTTCCTGCCAGGTTATTCTGTTATTTTAGAGCACTGATTTGGCTCACCAAGGGTTAGATGAATGCCAAACTTGGCACAAGAGAATGACAGGCATGCATGGCCAGGAAGAAGAGCGGACTTTTGGAAGCAATGTAGTGTCTTTGTTGTCTTATGAAGACTTACCTCTAAGTTATGAGAGACTTGAAACATTTCTAGCATTTGTACAATCAACTTACCTGAGCACCAGAGATACAATTATCACTTGGTGGCACCTTCCTTTGAAGGAAATCTGCCACCATCTTTTGAGTATGTTTTATATCTATGATACATGGTTACACTGCACACCTTAAAGAACACTGAAAACTAAAGAAAAGACTGAAGGTTTCAGAAATCTATCCTGAAACTGTTACTGTTTTCAAAATTCTTTTCATACTGCTTGAAGTCCAGTGAAGACAGAGCATGTCTTTCAATAAACCTTGGATAAAGCCCATAAAACACAGTGATTACTCAAATATGCAAACCCCTGTTTAGAGCTCAAAATCACACATTGTGATCTCAGACACTAAACTCACACAGTTTTCTCTGTTGGCTACAATCGTAAAATCTTCTGCAATCTCCATTTGATCTGCATGATTTTTAACTTCCTTAAGCTTTAAGACTCTATAAAAGAAACAAATTACAAAGTAAGTCATGTATTTTGCTTACTACATTTCTATATGTTTTTTTTTTAAATCTAGTACATTAAAACATTGTAAATAAATAAAATGGAAATTAATTATTTTTGTAATTTATGTTTATCAGTGGAATTTTGACACAGTGGTCCTTGAGTATTTTTCATACCAAAATCTAAACTGTGGCCTCTAGTGCCCACATTCATCACATAGAAATCTAGATGTTTCTAGAAGAACATTTGATTCTGACAAATTAATAGATTTTATAGTTTCTATAGTATGAAGAATTATGCAGTTATGCAACATCTCTAATGAATAAAAGATTTGAGTAAAAACAGCTCATACTTTATCAAATTTGGTCCCACGTGGATTATTCTGCCTGACATATCTGGATGGAAATATATCCAATCAGGTTCAAGTGAACAGCATTTCATATCCTGTATGCCATTTTTTGCCTGAAGAAGAAAAGGAAAGCTTAGAATATTAGTATTTTGAAAGTCTCACAGATCTAATTAAAGAGGAAATACTGAGCTTCTCACTGTACTCCTCTGGGGGTTTATAAGTATTGCTCCTAAACATGACCAGAAAGGATGGCAGTGGAACAACAATAAAAACAATAACAATATTAATAAAAAAACTCAGTTCCAATTCTCAAGATATTCAGTGAAGTAGTTTTGAGATTTTTAATATGTAATAAGCAATAACCTTGTACCTTAGCTATATATTGTCCTATCTCTCCTGAAACTAAGCAGAATGAAGATTTAACCTACACTGTACACTTCAACAATTCCATGTATTTGAATATCCAAGACATGGCATGCGTCGAGACATGCAACAAACATTAGCACCGAGTTTGACTTGAGCTTCTTGAGTGCAAATTATCTGTGGAGCATGTAATCCTGGAATACCTTGTGATTTCAGCAATCAGATGCAAGCCATTCAAAATCTCAGGATTTTGTCAGTGGCTTTCTGTTAAATTTAGCTGACATCCATCATTCAAATTGCCAAATATATGAACCCACGTAGAAAAAAACAGATAAGAAAGGATTCTGAAAGTCCATTTGAATCCAAATTGATCTTCAGCTACAATTGTGAAACATCAGTTTTGAAAATAAGGAGGCAAATAACTGATCAGGCAAGCAAAAGAGATAAGGACATTTACAGATGAGACTTATTTAGTCAAGAAACTCTTAAAAGGCCCAGAAGTTGCTTAAAATACAGAATGATCTTCCGGTCAATTCCACATTCAAAATAAAAGCTGGAGATGGGAGAGCTCACACAAAATACTATTCATATGATGAATAGTAATAAATAATTAGGAACAGATTAACTAATAAAACCTTTCTAGGGACAGAAGGGGATTAAACTAAGCAATCAAATCTTTTGAGGGAGAGAAAGAAGATACAAGTCAAAGATAAACTACAAACATTAAGGACATTTATTCTGCAATATCATAAAATTTAAAATAATTCTGTAGTCAGCATTTAGTAGACTGACTAGTCAGAAGTGCATTAGGATGTTACCATGCAAGGATACAGGTAATGAGACTTAACTTTTAAGTCATGAATACAGTGCTGTGTAGCTCTGACTGCACTACTATTGTATTGGAATGAAGGAAACATGAGAAGTAGTACTGATTCAGAAGAAAGTATTTTACACATGACTCTGATGGAGAGCTAATTTGATACTGAGGTGAGCCCTGTGAAAGCACTACACTGGTAAACAAAGGTATTATAACCTACTCAGAATAAGAGGTGAAGACAAACATAATTAATATACATTAATTTCAGAGAAGCTGCTTTCTGAATATATTACCAAAGCATTGTCTTTCAGAGAACAAATATGGAAGACTCCTTTATGTTTTTTCTTGTTTGGTGTGATGATATAATGCCAAGGGTAGCCTCCAATTTGAAATGCATTCTCCAGAGAAGATGCTTCAAATAGCAAAGGTGGGGTATCTGCAAATATTCGGTAACGTTAACACCGTTAGTAGCAGAACAGTCATAATTCATTCCATTGATCCTTACAATTCTAAATTCCAATAAAGTTACTAATTCTTCAGAACTTTTGAGGATTGGTGGAAACACATTGGCTATTAACTCTTTTCCAGTGCCAGCTATGCTACCTCACCCAGCATCCAGGTGCACATCTGCAGTTCCCTCTCCTTCCCTCCCTCCCTTCAGAAGGCAGGGAGTCTGATTTCGATGCTGAATACTCTTCTAGTACCTTTGACTTACAAGCAAAGATACAGCAAATAATTAAAATATTCCAGCTCATCTGATTGAGAAAAGATCAAAGACGATATCAAGATGGTTACTATTCTCTTCAGAAAACCAGTGATAAATAACTGGAAACAGCAAGCAGCAACCTCAAATAACAGAATTAAATGCAGGAAGATAGAACATTCAGATTCTGCTTTCTCCTTTTGTGTAATACAACAAAATAGTGTGGACCACAATGGATGCAATCTGTAGCTGAGTTCATAAAAATCAATCAAAATATAGAATTTTTTGCAATTAATGGAAAAAAGCATCTAGTTTTCCTTTCAGTTCAGTTGGGATAAATTATTGAGATGTACCAGGCCATTAGTACAAGTCTTCTTTTTACTAAATCAGAGGCATTTTTAATGAAATGAACTTTACAACTTCTGCCAACTACCTAAATTAAAGCAATTTCTACAGCTGCTATAACTGAATCAATTTTAGACTGAAGATCAGGTCTTTCTAGCAGTACAGAGAAGAGCTGGGGAAAAAACTGACAAAACATGGAGAAAATCTGCAATTACAAGGGGAATTTAAACAGGCAGGACGTAAAAACCCAAACTGAATTAGTGCAAGGAGAAGTAGGTTCTTATCTGGACTTTGAGCCTTAAAGATCTTATCCAAATTTTGACTTGTTCTTATCCTGCTTTGTCTAGACAATTATCCTAATGCCAATGGTGCTGTCACATGACATCACATATTATGTTTATGGAGTGCTTCTCTCCTCTTCCTTTGTTCATGTTTCCATCAATTTAGCCATTTAGATTGAATGGAATTAGTTCACTGCCAATGGAAATGAAGTCTTTCCTAAGCTGGAAAGTGGCTGTGTCCCTTTGGGAGATTCTGTGCAAGAGATAACAAACTATATGTTATAAAAAGCTTATGCAGCTGCTGAAAATGTCAAGAATGCTGAAGATGGAAGCATAAGCAAAAGACCTACTGATACTAAAATCCATCAGAAAATGAAAAATGAGTTAAGAAAGTTCGTGACATTTTACACAAACAACTTTTTAAATAAAACTTATATAACAAGGTCCCTCAATCCTTCAAAAATTCTGGTTGATGGACTAAGTGATACAATTAAATGTATCTCAATAGTACATCAATACTGAGTAATAGAGGCTGCTTATAAAATATGCCTTTCCTTTTATGTTCATTTAGCAAAGATTTGCAAGATCATAGCCACCTAAACCACGGTGATTCTGCTGCCTCAACTCCATCACTCCCGCTTGTATGTCACTTGCTCTTGTTGCTTAACACCTCCTGTTTTATTATTTGCAAGTCCTTTCCCAAGTCTTGCCAGTTTTCAATCTCCAGTTGAGCTTCTTTGTTCACTTACTTTAAACTCTGCAAACTTAGCTTAACAAAGCTGTTCCTGGCAGCACTAACAAGTGTTTGTTCTAAATGCAAATAAAACCAAAGAAATAACAACAAGAAAAGGTTTCTACAAAGTATCCTTCTCCTTGCTTTTTTTTTCTGAAATTACTGTATCAGCTAACAATAAATCAAACTACAGTTTTAAGTTCTGGGCCGTTCAGAAATTCACACACTGTGACAAAAATCAATTCCTCACCAGTTAAGAGCTGTAGCATAGTACATCTTAGCCTCTAAGTTTTGATCTCTATACACTTCCTTTTGGGTACTTCACACCATTAAAACAATACTGTAATAATGCCCATCCCTTCAGGCAATTTCTGTAGGGAGGCTAGGACTTAAGCAAGAAAGAAGACTACACACAGTTAAATTATAGTAAATACAAGCCTGCACTCTAAAACTGCTAAGATCTTGCTCACTGTAGCACTTGCCCATCTCATTCTTGAATGGAAACAACTCAAAAACCACAGGAATGAAACTATTTGTAAAAAGCAAGCATGAAAAATGTACGTCATGGGTTCAAAACTTCCTAACCACAAATTCCTGAATATGATTAAAGATAAAATGTCTTTCTCCAGTACACTGGTTTTAAATGTCAAAATGAAAAACTACAATGATCTGGAAGATCAAATCTTCCAATGAAAGTTCCCATAGCAGGTTTTCCACAGGTCCCTAACATTAAATGGTGATTTCACAGATTGAGATGGAGAGAAAAATGGGGGAAGATTTCCCTTTGCAAAAACTGAGACATCAAATATAGCAGCCTACTGCAATATTTTGTTAAAAAATTGCATTGTAACTTCACTATATAACTCCGTATTTTATCTTTGTGTACTCCCTCATTTTTATATAAATCTGGATTGATTTGTCGCTTATTATCTGACACTCTGAAAAAAAAAAGACATTTTTTATGTGGACAATCACCTGAAAAAATAACATTTAATACAGAAACATTCAAAATTAAATAAAAAAATGCACGCATTCTTCGATATTTGTGAAACCAACCTTTTAAATTTTTTTTAGATACCTTAAGTCTAGGCTTGTGAGAATGTATTTTTAAAGTAAGAAATTTCAAAAGAAGTCTCAGGCTTTGGTCATTCATTAAAATTCTTAGTACCAAATTCTAATCTCAAGTGCACCAACAGAAGCCACTGTTTGCTTTTAGAGAAAGAAGTCATTACATAATGCAGAACATTTATAAGTTAATGATTTGAGGCATTAGAATTGTTTTTAATAATTTGTTCTCTTCTCAGGAATTCATTTTACTGAGATGGGCACATTTCTGACAACTTAGAATATCAAAATGCAAGCCAGACAAACTGTATTCAGCCTCTTTGAATTTCCTCTGCAAGTTAATGTTCTCACATCTTTTGCTTACATACCATATTCTGTTTCTGGGTACTACTAACAGACATCCCAGTCCTTCCTCTTTCTCAAGAGCAATTACATCTCAGAAATAAAGAAAGGGGTTTCCATTTCATGCATTGATTATACAGTTTTTCAGATAGCTTAAGTTGTCTTGGTGTGTCCTATATAATTATTACTGTAATTAGAAGTAAAGCAAAGCACATTTTACTATAATGTAAATCCAGAAATACAGCTAAAGCACAATATGAGCACATTAATTTTAATATTTTTCTTAGTGTGAAATAAGCCACAATCAATCCATAAAAGCCACAGTCAAGCAAATATAAAGATCATAATTACCTGTTATTTTAATGTTACATGGAAGACCAAATGGATACTTTCCTACAACTCCCACCTGACCATTCCAGTTGAATTCTTGTCCCAAATCAAATGGTTGTTCCATGAACTAAAATAACACAGAACAATTTAGCTTTACAGATGCATATTTACTTGCTGTTTAGTTTCACTCTCTGTTACTACTGCATTCTTTATCTTGTTAGATACTGCTTGAGGTCTTATTTTGGAATTAATGTTTGATTTTTGATTGGAAGGATATAAACTCACATGTCTAACTGCTGTTCTGTTTGAGATCAAATTTCCCCATGCCCACCAGTTTCTGGCCTTAACAATCATCTATAACTACAGACTAGGTGTGTAGAGAGAAGCACATCTGGTGTAACATTCACAGAACTCCCCAGAAGTGCCAGTCTGACCCTGTATCTCTTATGTCTTGCCACCTGTAACTGTTGTGAGTAATTTTTGTGATACTGTGTCCATTTTTATCTTCTCACTCTAAACAGATCTAGGCAGGAACCTACATACCCCATGTACTTATGTAGAGTACATGAATATTTATGACTTGTTACCAAAAATAGCATGGACTGTATGAAAACTCTTTATTTCATTACCTGTTCCAAAATGGCCTTGAAGTTATAGAGTCTGACTAGACCCATGCTATACATTACAATCAGGATTCCATTAGAAACAGCAACATCTGTCACACTATTACCAAAAATCTGGAATAAAATGAAGCAAAAAGTATTCTATTAGAGAAGAAATAATTGAGAAAAAACACAAATAACTGACGTTATGTCCTTGATTTTGCAATCACCTTTTTTTTTTATTCTGACCAAACTCTGTGATCAGTGTTTAAGTTCAAGTTTTCTGTAACTCATCTGTTCTGCTGAGTTTCTTTAATCCATTGCACTGCAGTAACACCTGAGGTTACATTAGTTATATTCTGCAAGCAGATTCATGCTCTACTCAATTCTCAGTATATCTTCATATCATGCTACCCAGTTATTATCATACATGAATAGATTATATTATTCAGCACCCCACATTAGCAAAACTAGCAACTTGATCTAAAAGTCCTGATTTCAGATCCTCTGTTCTTTCTTCATCCCCAGTGTAAAATACTAGTCTAATCACAACTCTATGACTGCGTACAGCTGTACTACAACTACGTTATCCAGCTGTCACAGAGTACAGGGTTCTCTCTGAATCCAAATTAGACATATACACGAGAAGTTGATTTATATTTTTTAATAATTATGCACTATTCATTTGTGCCACTCCTTACCACATCACTGAGCTAACCCCACAAACTAATTCTTAATATTTAATTAATACCAACATGTGAAGTTGATAGGGGTTTTTTAAATAGATATGCTTGAAAATGTAGTTTTCTTTAATCACTCACTAGGTGAAAGAGCAATTAAACCAGTTAAAACAGGCTTAAAAACAATAAAAAACTAAAGAAACCCAGAAACTGTAAGACAACTACATCTTAACACTATCAGCGATTTTGTGATCTGTTTGGCTCTCCCAAGACTTTGCCTTTTATTTCGTTTTATGGCTCTTTCTCAATACATTTGCTAGCTTAGGTTTCAGTGTATTTCAGACACAAACTCTAATATAATCTTCTAACCCTAAAGTCTCCTTTCTATCCTTGAGACCTCAGCCACTCTGAACTCACACTGTGCTGTGGTATATCATCTCAGTAAAGCTGATGCGTGAGGTACGTTCTGCAGCCTTAGGCAGTAACACTAACCCCAACTCCAATCTAACAGTAACATTCCACTGATCTGTGTCAGGTGTGGCACTCCTTCACTGCACCTCCTGCTGGGTGTATTCTCACATCCCAAACGCTGCCCTGTCCATTACAGTTTTAACAATTTCTCTGCTGAGTACTTGGTACAGACCCAGCTGAAGAAGTGCTCCTTCACATGTTTTGCCTACTATGACCATGATGAATCTGGCATGCCATTCCTAACCAGATTGAGAATACCTTTGATACTGGTAGTGTATCCTCCAGTCCTAAATACTAATTTTGAACGGAACAATACACAGTACCCCCAAGCTCTCATAGGCCCAAACAAAAAAGTTTAAACCCCTGCCTTCACTTGCCAGGCCCAATTTCAATTACAGCCTCAACCCAACCTAGTACCAGCTAAAACTCCAGCTTATAACTCTGGATCCCAAAAGACACAGTACCTATACAGACACAGTTTCCATATTTATACTGTTTCATGTGTAAGTTGTATCCAGAGCCTTCTTGACTTAAAATAGAACATTAAAAATTACAATCTGGCTCAAAGTTTCTTCCTAAGTTATACGTCAGAAACTGAACTCAGGTTGGTTGTTCTTGACTGATAAAACAAGATATATTTACTTTTGTCATTCAGTAACAGTGATAATAAAAGTGTGAAACATTTATAATTACATATAGAATTCATAGACTATTACTAGGACTGGGTCAGAGGCACATCTGTCTTTAAGGAGGTAAAAAGAAGTGTACAAACACTTTAGGGTTCCCTAATTCTTATGATTGCTCTAAGAAAAGTCTAAAGTTCCGCTGCATGTCAAAAAGTAACTCAGTAAGAGAATCCATTTGTATCTTCTCTTCTGGTCCTTAGAATTAAGAACATTTGTCCCAATGCCCCTATCAGACACAAGAACACTGCTGCTAATTAATGTTTCAATTCCTTTTACAAGCTTTAAGTATGACTTCTGAAATTCTGAAATAAGTGTCTAAACTACAGCAGTCATAGAACTACATTACAGATTACATATTATTAGAGAAATTAATTTACCTTTTTGTTTATTTCCAGCATTCCAATGAATGAAAGAGGCAAAACTTGGAATACAGCAAGATAAAACAGTACAGTCTGTTGGATTCCGGCCTGGGAAGGAACAATACTGAATAGAGTTATTAAAGGTAGGACATCTTTATCTTCTTCCATAATATCCAAGTATAATGTTATAATGTCCCCATCTTTGTACTTGTAAATTTTTTTTTGATCAATGTTGTAAACATGAGTTTTTCAACACGCTTACCTGCCGTGCTGCTGCAGGGAGCTTATTCTGAGCTGACTTTACAATCATTACCTCTTGAGGAGTATCCCAGCTCAGATACCTATTTGTGACAAGAAAGGCCTGTCTTAATCACTTAGAAACCATTTATTAATATATTATTTCACATAAAATATAGTCAACTATAACAAAGCAGATGTCTGTGCCCAGGCAAACTTCAGTGTTTGATTTGGAAGAGGTGCCGTTTGCAATAATGCAGAAATCCATGGAACTAGGAATGACTTATTTCGTACAGAGAAAAATTTGGAAAGCGTGAGTATTCACTATCTTAATTGTTCTCCTTCCTTTCATAATCACCACTTTCCTATCCTTCAGCCTAAAGAAAATATTATTTTCTGAAAACCAAAAAAAATGAAGCAGTTTACCAGAAGCAGTAACTGCCCTGCTTTAAAAGAGAAATATGGCTACCTTATGGGGAAGAACCTTTGCAAATTAAAAACAGCTCAGACTTCAAACATATTGTTTATATGTTTGATCAAGTTTGGTTTTCAGCTCTTAAAGTCCTCTCCTGGTATGTTGCCATTGCAATACTGAAGGCTGTAAAGTTGTCAGAGAAAAGCAAATAGTAGGCTAGGTTTTGTGGAACTTGATACCAAATTTGACACCGTAATACAAAAGTAGATGAAATTCTTCTACAAGTGAGAGCACGCAGGAACAGTACTCCAGGTAATGGTCTAGATTAACAAGCCTGTTGTCAGCCATAGGGTAGTACTAAAATAACACGATTCCCCTTCTCCTCTATAGTACTAACCACTGTTAATTATATTAAGCTCTCCCTCTCCACTATACTTCTACTGACTGTTAATGATATAAAACCTAGTTGTTGTTTAATACCTGAAGAATTTGCAACAGGAACCAGCAAGATACACTTTTTCCAGTACTTCTCCACTATCAGCAGAGAGACGTAGAAGCCAGTTCTGCACTGTCAAGACTATCAGGGAAGCTTTATAATCTGATGGACTCGGTAGCATTTCCCCCTACATAAAAAAAAGGCTGTTAGAAAGAAGTTTGTATCAGGAGGATCCAAAACATTTTGACACAGTCAGAAGAACATGAAAGTAAATACTCATTCCTCAAAAACTGAAGGAGGAAAGCTGCCTGCTAATCAGATCAGTATCTCTAAGCTCATGTCCATGCCAAATAATTACCTACGACATAAATAATCTCCTGTCACACTTTTTGTGAGATAGTTACCTTTTCTAGAAGAGGCACCCTTTAAAAAATCTTCTCATTGCAAAAATTGACTCCTTATTGATCTAACTGATACCAATCTTTAAGAAAAAATTGTTTAAGTATTTCAAAAGAAGACATTCAGTGGTAACTCAACAGTAACTGCTACAAAAGATATTTATACTGCTTTAGTTTTAGGCACCTCAAGGATAGGGCTAATATTTCTAAGCTCTGTGGACACTAAGTGAAGGAGAGAAATTATGTAATAATCAGGTAGAAACAGCAGAAGAGTTTTTGTGCAGGGTCGCTTCAATGGGCCTCCAGTGTATCTAATTTTTGGTTTTTTTAATGTCAACAGATCTGAAGAAAACTAAAACTCCCAGCTACTGTCCTTGCTGTTTAAAAAAGAAAGTATAAGTAGAATTTATTTTATGGAATTAAGAATTCATTGCATAAGAATAAAAGCACTGGTTTTAAAATCTTCCATGAAAGCTTATGAAAAAAGCATTTGAATGCACTATTGAGAAATTCAGAGAAGTATACCTCTAAATGTTCAGTTAGTATAAATAAGGCACATGGTGCAAACCTTTAATGACCCGAGTCCATAAAAACATTGAGAAAATAGTTTCGAAAGAAAAAGCACTCCATTCTAAATGTTACATCAAAATATATTCATTTAGTATTTTGCACAAAAATGTTCTAGTAAAAAGTAATCTTACCAGTGGGCATTCCAATAATAAAGCATCTTCTATTTTTTCAGACTTGGCACACTTTGACTTTTGATAAATTAGTCTTGGCTGTTGTGCAATGCTAGAGGAAAATGATTGCTAATCATTAGTCTGTTTTATAGACCACTTTCTATCAACAAGTCATATCATACAGTTTTATAAATCCTGCCTTCTCCTTAGGCATGTCAGAAATCTAAACATCTTATTTTTACTTTGTAAATATACCAGAACTTGCTCTCAAAATAAGTTCTAATAAACAATAGTTAATATAATCTAATATTTAAAAGCTAACCTTCTCTAAATCTTTTGGTCTGGTTGCTTTTTTTTGTTTTTAGTTTCAGGTTTACTTTTAGTTTGGGGTTGTTTTTTTTAAAGTAACAAACTTAATAGTAACATTCTTGCTCTAGTGATACACATTCAGAAGAAAGCATATTTCAGAAACTAATAATCGCTGGAACCTTCCCCTCAGGTTCTTCCAGTGCTGCCTTTTATAACAAAGGTGTGGCATCATGTTCAGATGTTTAAAAAAAACCCTCTACTAATTAAAATTGATGCCATTTGGGTTTTGCCTTTTTTCCTTTTATATACTCTCTGTATTCTTCACACAGATATTTGTAACTCAGTCACCTATTGTATTAGTAGCTAGTTTTCCCAGTACTTTTCCATGGCCTTTCCCTAGGCAGAAAGACAAAACAAATTCCAGAGCTCCAAGCTCTGGGAGGTACAAGGCCCCAGTGCTATCTTGGCTCTATCTGGGAACCAAGGCTGAGAACAACTCTTCGAGATCCATTTTCATGGACAAAGTACAGCTAGTGCTGAAGGGGGGGTTCCACAGAAAGGGCTTGATCTAGGAGGTGGAAATACATCACCACTTGTCCTCCTAACTGGGGCTTTTTATCAATTATGCTAATTTCCTAAAACCTATAAACATGTCCTCATCCCTGTAAGGGTGGGCTTCTGTGGACGTCTCTCCATAACTGCCTCTGAAGGCCTTCGTTCAAGATCTCCTTTTATATTACCTCCTTACTAAAATTATCTTGAATTCATTTCCAGGTTGGGAAAAAGGCAACAAAATAAAAGCTCTATACTGTGCACAGTTTTGCCCTCTGGGAGAGGATGAGACAAAAAAAAACGTGAAAGATGTTAGACAGGTTAACCCAGTACTGAAAACATTCAGACAATGTAGGAATAAAAGCAGATTTAGATCTCAGCTGTGGATGATAGATTAACTTAATTGACTCTTAGTGTCATATAATACATAAAATACAAACTAGTCTGTCAGGATAAACCACTGTCTCCAAACTGCTCTGTCTCCAGCTTCCTCAGCAATGCAGTTCTCCAAGTCCATGCTACTTGCCTCACAGTAGGAACAGGCAAGGACAAGGGCTGGTGCACAGATTTCCTGTCCTCTGCCCTACCGTGTGCTGCCTCCTAACCTGCGTCTCTGCAACTGATCATGGAACAGGATAATATATTAGATCAGAGAATTGATCTACAAAATACATTTGCAAAAATTAGCACATACTGCAGGCTGTACTTTTACATGAAAAATAATTTACTTATTTTATACAGAATTCACATAGTACCAAGCTTGTTACATAGGCTGATTCTGTGACACACTCTTTAGCACATGCTAGTTGCCAGACTACAAAGAACTACTGTTCATTTGGCTTTTTAATGCAAGACTAGAAAATTGTGTTAATCATCTATTCCTGCTCTGAAAACTGAGGTTATATGTACCAGAAAGATCAGGCTTTCTTTTACCAAAGTAGGTGTCACATTAAGATACAACAGCATCTAAATGTAATTCAAAGATTGTAAACCAAAAATTTATCACCTGCTTATTTTTTTTTCCCAAGTAAACTCCAATTAATTCAAGCAGCTATGAGTAAAGTTAGGAATATAACACAGAATCAGTCTCAAGTCTTTAAGTCAGTACCTCATAATTGCAAATTTATTACCTGGTAATACAGCATTGGTAATTGTCCATGTAAATTCTTCCTCTTTCATATGCAATAGGAGATGCAGAATGAGTTGTCCAAACATTCTTGAATTTAGTACTTTCCTGAAACAACAATAGTTTTAACAGTGATGGCTGTTTGTAACAAACTTTGCTTCTAAAAATATTTTATTTGGCTCCTGCAACTTAATAACTTACTTTAATTAAAACTTTACTGCTGAATACACGAGAAAGACTCTTACCTGGCTTTTATAAATAAAATTAACAGATCTTTTATAAGAAAATTTTGTCTTTCTTGAAGACCAAATTAAAATATTTTTAATTAGCTGTTATGGACAGCAGGGGTAAGGAACATTTTGTCATTAAATTGCCTGTATTTAAACTAGCAACTAAACTTTCATAGTGACTTCTGAAATCAAGGACTAAACTCCCCAGAGTATAAATATGCAGAGAATTCTTTTATATGTAATTAATTTGATTTATTGAACACTTAATTCCATTCTGCTGGTGGTGTTTGGTGCGAAAGATAGAAAAATGTAATTACCGTTATTTGCAATAAGCACCCAAAACGTTAAAGAAATAAACTGCTCACATTAAAGTTTCTTGCATGCATTTGAGATATCAGGAGCTCTATGCCATTAATAAAGGTTCCAGTTTAGAAAAAAGAAGTGTCAGACGTACTTATTTTTATTTCAGTAAACATTGCATGCCTATTGATCTAGTTACATAAGTAGACACTTCAGCTGACTTCCAATAAATGTGTTTTCAATATAAATGCCAATTCAGTTCCACATTCTTTTCTAATGTATTTCTATCAACTACTGTATGGAGGCAGTAATTGTTTTGACAAAAAAAAAAAACGGAAAAAAAAAAAGAGCTCACTTCAGTTTCTAATTCTTTAATTCCAATTTTTTCTGTAACATCAGTTTCACTGATAACTGGGGTACGTTTACCTGAAAATCTCTACCAATTATCTTATTATGCGAACTCCTTTCAAATTCAACATGAAGCACTAAGAATTTAAGATTAGTATTAAATATGAAGCCATTTTAGGGAAATAGGTGATATAAAATCTCATAAAAGCTTATTTCTAACACAATTATTAGATACACAAGTGCCTTTTGCCCAGCACAATCCTCTCTACATTTCTAGGTCTGAGCCTTGTGAAACAAATTTAGCCATTAGTCTCTACACCAAAACCGTATCTCTTTTCTCCTCAAACTTGTTCTCCAGCGTGACCGGGGCTCGAACACCTGGGCTGAGGACTGCCACTCAGCCCCCTCGGCTGAAAGCCCGAACCCGCGGGGCTGCAGCCAGCGCCGAAAGGGAGCCTATTACCTGACACATGATCCTTCTGAGGAGTCCCAGGTTCTTCCTGTGGGCGACACCAGCATCTCTAGCATAGAAGCCGTGGGCCCTGCGGGTGAGTAGGCGGCACACGTTGTGCACCCCGCACGCCCGGAGGGCGGCCCTGCCCCCGCCGGCGGCCGCCTGCGGGCATATTCTCGGCCCGCGGGGCGGGATCGCCTTTCTCCCCCGCTCCAGGCTCGCTCTCGGCAGGGCGTGCAGCCTTGCAGGCCCAGGCCCGCGCCGGGTTTATCTCAAACCCCCGCCCTTGCCCGGCGAGAGGTGAAGCGAAACGGGAAAAGGCTCGAACGGCCCCTTGCTCCTTGACTCCCGAGTGAGACAAGCCGAGGCCTTCCGACGGTGCCCCGCGCTCCCTCGGCCGCCGCAGCTCCTGTTTCCGTAGACGCCAGGCGGGGACAGCCCTGCGCCGCCTCCCCCGCGGCCCGCCGGGCACTGTAGTTTTTCTGGGAGCGGAATCGAGAT
>VZRH01004235.1:99510-151699 GCA_013397555.1 Urocynchramus pylzowi | reverse complement strand
CGCGCGTGGCGGCGAAGCGGGGTCACCCTCCCGAACGGGAGCGCTGCGGTGTTGGCGCTGATAAGGCACCGCCCCGAGGACCGGGCAGGAGCGGGCGCTGCGCAGGGCTCGGTGAGAATCGCCGGCAGCGGCCGCCGGCCGGTACCGCGGAGCCGCCCGCGCACCGAGAGCTCTGCCCCGGCCGCGCTCCCCGCCGATCCTGCGCTGAAGCATGAGGGCGCTCGACGTGCGGGGCATGCAGATGGAAACACTTTACCCGTTGTTTTTTCAGTGAAATCAGGAAAGTTTTGTTAGTGGTAGCTAGTTAAGGAGAAGTGGGAACTGGTATCTTCTTTCTTTTAAAATGTTCCTGCTGTAGACCTCAGCCCTGGGGGTTGGGCGAGGGGCATTCCTGGGATGAACGCCTGGCCTGGCACCTGCGAGCCTCTGTGCGCCGGCCGCGAGCCTTTTTGGGTACGGCAGTGTGGGATTGCGTGTACCCGGACCTGGGGGGAAGGTTAAGGGATTGGTTGAAACCCGTTTAAAACTCCAAGGTCAACAGAAACTTCTTGAGATGTATGACACTTCATTTTTGTATTTTTAGAGCTACATCCCAAATATTGCCACGGACATCAATCACTACTTGCCGGCAGAGCAACTGAAGTCTGTGGACAGACTCGTTTCTCTTCCTTGCCAGAGGCCGAGCACCCAAATGGGGTAATCAAAAGTTGCTGATCTTTTTGTGTGCCCATATCTGTTCTTCAGGATCTGAGTGGAACCTTGAATCCTCACTGATACTGAAGGAAAGAGGGAGTCCTTTACATTTCTGGTGCTTTGCCGTTGTTGCTTGAAGGGAGCTAAACACAAACACAGTGGTTGCAGTTGCTCCTTCAAAGAGTTGATTAGGGCAGTAAGTGGAGCATTCTGTCTGGTGGATTTGCAACATCACCAGTGACTTCAGAGCTGGCTAGGCAGGTTGTAGCTCATCAAAGTACACATGGACATCCAGAGTCCTGCAAGAATGTGAATGGACGAGGTTCTTGAATATAAATTGTAGACAGTAGTAAAATTCATGCTGCTCTATCCCAATTCTCATCACCTTTAATAAAAAAACTCCATCGTTTGTGTTGAGACAAATCATCTTTTGTTAGGCAGTACATTTGCATATTCAGTATTTTGTAGATAATGCGCTTAAAATAGTTTAAGTGATTGAATTTGGAGGTTTAGATGTATTTTCACTGTGCAAGTATGTGTATACATACTCGTGAGGTCTCAAAAGCTTTTTTTTTTCCTTTTTCCTCCTTCCTGTGTAAGTAGCAGCCAGCAGAGGGTGTGCAGGGTAACAAGGAACCCTTCTTTGATTATTCAAGTAAATGTTTCCAGTAAATCTGCAAGATTTATCTCCCCTTCTCTCTCACTGCATAAACTATTTTTAACAGGCTACCTCACTTGTGGAAGAACAGGCACTTCTCACCACATGTATATGTGATTAAAATCATATCTGGTGGAGCAGGTTTGTTTGTTTTTATCTGCTTTGCTTTTAACTAACTAATTTTAACTTTGTTGTCCCTATAGGAATCAAAATTAATAAAAATAATTTTTCTTTTGTTTTTCTTTTCCCTTGGGACGTACTGCTCTGCAGCAATTTTACTGAAGTTGCTATATGCTCACAGGCAGGTCTGTATTGTTCCTGGTGCATGAGAAGGAAAAACAGTTGAAATTTTTAGATCTTCTGAGTTTGAGAAGTTGTGAAATACCCTGTTGTTTCAAATGTGCATAATTTTTTGGAAGTATATAATTGAAAAACTATGAAGCCTCAAGAGGGCATGATTAGTCACTTGGTCAAATAGAATAGGATTAAGCACTCAGTTAATGAATGAGTCTGGTTGACAGTAAAGTCACCCCCACCCAGATTGGAAATATTAAGAAATATTGCTATGTATGTATTTTAAAAATAACCAATGGTAATTCATAGTTATATCTTCTGTGTTATCATTATCTTGAATTTTTTTTTTCTTTCTGTCCCTGATTGCCACTTGCATCTGTTTTGTGTAAGGTGTTTTGAGTTTTGGTAGTGTTTGATGGTGATAATGCCGATTAGCAAGGCTTTACAGAGGAGCGTTGTGGATTAATGGTCAAATGTTGTCTTGATAAGCTTCTAGGTACCGAGCAGAAGTAATTGTATGAAGTGAATTGGTTCCAGAATACTTTTCTGTCTACGAATGCAACAAAAGCTGCACATACTGTTTGAATATAGGCTATTTTTGTCTTTATAAGAGAGACTCTACAAGTAGGCTTAGTGATTGGAGATGGAAGAAGCTGTTAGATTTGTAGTTGGAGATCAGCCAAATGTCAAAATATTTTCATCCAATATGTTCATTAAATTAGGTTCTTGGACAAAAGTAACAGGTTATTTCTGTTCTTTTTGTTTGTTTGTTTGTTTGTTTTTCTGCTGACATGTCTTTCAGAATTGATACTTTTAAAGAATTTTACTCATCAGTTAAGTGGTTTACAAATGTTTTGGGGTGTAATTCACTGTTAAAAAATCTTAGAGCAGTTCTTTTCTCCTATATCTAATTTTTCTTCTATGGCTGTGACTGCTCAGGGTTTTAATGACAACTTCAATTAATTTAATGCCAACTTCAGGTCTGGCTAGCACGTGATGTGTGTACATTCTTCTGCATGTTCACCTGCAAAAAGCTGTACTAAAGATGGTGTGATTGCTTGTTTCTTAAAATTTCTCAAACTCAGGACCTCATCTGTACTTGTAAAAATGACAAAGCTGTAAAGTTTAAAAGGCAGTGCTCCACAGGGAAACAAAGACTTCCATGTTGCTCTTCAACATTGTTATCAAGTGCATTGCTTCTTTAAGGGTTTTTTCTGAAAAATAGTTATGCTGCTACAAAATCTAGTAATTTTTATTGTAATTCAGTTTTATGTTAATTTCCTTAAAGATGAAAGTTGAGTTGTTTTGATAATAATCAAACTTAAAGTATTCCTGACTGACTGTGAACCGGGAAAGAACTCCCGATTCTTTCAGGCAACATTTCTTGCTGTCATAACTTCAGGGTATGATTATGTTACCTGATAACAAGGAAGGGTGTTTGCCTGTTTCATTAACAAACTTCAGTTAAACAGTCGAGCAATGACTCCCTTCAGAAAATGGAATTTGGCTTACAAGTGATTTAATGCTTTTTGAGCTTTTAGTAGCCATATTGCCAACTAATCTCATGACCTGTGGATGGCTTACAACTCTCAGGGATGTACGTGCACGTTTCAAGGGAGTTCATTCACATTTAACATAGATTGCAACAGGAAACTTCCTCACCTACCCCACTTGCCTTACATTTTCAGAATTTATCTGCTAAAAGTGTTCAACTCTCACTCAAAGGCTCACTTTTTCATAGAAAGGCTTGCATATCTGGATTTAACTGATGTAAGAACATCTTAGTCATCTGACTATAGTTCCCATCTGTGCATCTTTTCATGTTCTTATTGAGATATTTAGAAAGCCAAGAAAAATTATGTGACTAGCCTAGCAGCTGAATCATTGTATTTTATGGTGAATATCAATGCTTGCACAGGAAATTCAAGATACTAACTCAGGTTTTTTCAAATGATTGAGGGAGGAAGAGGATTTGTAAACAGTTTGCAGTGTAATAATGGAATCTTTATCCAAGCATTTCTATAATTTAATAATAATAATTTTGGATTGTGGTTTGGGGTTTTGGAGGACTTTCTATTTTGTTTTTATTTACAAGAATTTTATTTTTCATTGCCTTTATGTAAATTACACATTTTGCAGAAATTGTCATGATGTCTTAATTTTCATGTATCATAATTATTATTTCATTATATCCCATATATGTTAATAATTATGGATTATGTTATGAAAAATGCATACATATTTTCAAATAAAAACCATTAAAAACTTGTAGTAATTGAAGTATAAATTGGAATAGTTTTAGTTGCTGAGCCGCATTAAAAAAGAAAAAACCACAATAAACTCATTAACATTAGAAGAAGTTTTGATTTTTTTAATAGGCCTAAATGTTACATTTTCACTGTATGGCAACGCTTCCATGTCTTGGTAACATTACAGTCTCAGCAGCCAAAATTAACAGTGGTTTTATTTGGCATTGTCAACTATAAGGCAAACTCTTTTATTTAAACTTCGACAAATAAAAATAAATTTTTGTCTTTTTTCCTTTTTTTTCTGTAGGCTTAAAATGAATAAACAATGCCCTTTTTAAAGCATGACTCATTCAAAAGTACATGTTAAATGAGGAATTGTTCATTTAATTGAAGTGATTCCTTTGCCAGTCTTTGTATTGGTGTGTACAGATTAATAATTTTTAATTCACAGTACAAGACTTGTGATCAAATACTATTTTCCTCGAGATAGAAATCTCTGTTTTGCAACTAATTTGCACAGAATGTTTTCTAGTAGTGTCTTGTGCCTGTTCTTTTGTAACTATGTTTTAGATTTCCAGTGCATTAAATTTGTATGTGTGGTTTTTATGGAAGCAGCACTGCAAAAAAAAAAGAGAAAAAAGGCAGGAAAAAATAGGACTTACAATATTTTTAAGGAAAAAAGAACAAAAGCCCATCAGGGTAAAAGTAGTAGGAGGGGTGTTTCATTTTACTCATCTCATAGAAAGCTTACATTAACAAGAATGTGCAAGAAAACCCACCAAAATGCTAATACTAGCTACACACACTTGTTTTCTTTTATTATTGATCCTTTATGAAGATATTCCAAATAAAGTAAAATATAGCAATATATGGTGAAATTATACATGTAATAGAAAAATCTGAATCACTTTGTAATTTTCATTGATAGAAATTAAACATGTATAACAATTACATTTCAAAAACAGCAATGAACAGGAATCAGGAGAATAAATGATAGAAATGTTGGAAAGCTTTATGTGCACTATGTTTACACTTAAAAAATTAGATATTTAACTTCCTATTTAAAAGCATAAAACCATGGTCACAGTTCCAGAGTGAAATCTTTTGAAGAGAATGAGTGGGGTGAAAAATGTCAATTTTGTTGACAGGATGTACCCACTAGAAGAAGTGGTTTCTTTACTGATCATTTCTTGCTTGCATTTGTAAAAGTGCAATATCAGTCTTGGGTTATTGTTTTTGTAAGAAATACTGTGTATTTATTTTCCTTCCCCTCCCTCATAGGACTTTGAAATGAAACCAGGTAATTTCTCTTTCAACTGGTTTCATTCCAGTAGCCTGCTTTGGGATTATTTGGGCTTTCAGCACACTGAAGGGGTGTTGCCTTTTTCTAAAAAGCACTTGAATTGATATTTTAGTAAATGATTTTTAGTAAGTCTGCTACCTGTTCTTGGTTATTTGACCAGTCTCTCATGTAAGTGACATAAACAGTTGTGTTACTGCAAAACTGTAATATGAGCTAAATGTGTTTTCAGGTCTCTCAACACAACAAACTTCATTACAAGGCTTTCTGCTTTATGTCTGAGGAAAAACAAGATGCAATACAGGCACCAGAGTAATAGACGACCATTGGTTCCACTCGGATCACGGATTTTAACTGATCCTTCTAAGGTCTTTGAGCATAACATGTGGTGAGATGTTTCTTCAAGGATGATTTTTATATAATTTTGTATACTGTTTACTCTGATGAATAATGGTGTGGGTGTATAAAACAAGGTGCTGCCAGAATAGACATATGAAGGTAGCACTAGAGGAAACCTGCGACTGTCACAAGTAAGGTTACGACCTCTCAATGACTTGTGTTAAAAGTTGCCAAGCAAATAGTTAGTCAAGGAGTGAAAGGGAAAATATTATTATGGATCAGTAATCAATGAGGAGACAGAGGATGTAGAGATAAGATAGTCCATGTTATTTAAAATGGCAGAAAGTTTCTAGGTACGATAACGTTGCATACTGGATTAGCGCCCTAGTCTGAAATTGACACCATTTTGAAAGGAACATGTAAATAATTCCTGTTGTTCTAAAGGTGTACTGAAGATGTTGAGATAATTCAGCAGAAATTTTCAGGCACTGTGCAATTATCAAAAAAAAAAAAAAATCAAATCTTAACACAAATAAACAATGTAATAGCAGAGAAGACATCAATGTGTAAATGCTGACAAGAATAAGAATTGCCCTGATTTACAACATCTCCATCTCTAAAAGGTACTTTTGTGATTAATGTGTGCTCAGAAAAGAGCGAGACTGCTAGTGAACACAGTGGGAAAAATGAGACAGAAAAGACTAAGATTTTTGATTGTGGAATGGAAATGAACACAAAACAGTTAAGTGATGCAGGAAGTGTTAGAAGGATAGAAGATTATCCAAGTCTGTTTAGAAAGTAGAATATCTGGTTTCCCAAATAGCTACCTAAGATCCTTGGGAGACCAGAAATTTCTATTCTTAAAGTTCATAATGGAATATTAGTTGAGAAATGGGAAATTTAGAAGTTTTCCAAAAAACTGCTCCTTAAAAAATTTTAAGGTATATTTGAATTGTATTACCATTTTTTAAGAGCAAAGGTTCAGCAAAATTAGGAAAAGGGATTGGATGTGGCTAACAATAACCAATGGGTAATATATCATAGGAGTAACGTGATACGTTTCAGGACTTGAGCTGACTTCATAGAAGTAATCTGAAATTCTTTTACTTTCCTCAGAGGTGTTCTCTGCTGTTAGCTGTCAGAGAGGTTACTGGACTAACTTTTAACTTGCCAGGGTTTTTAAAATATTTTTTTATAACCCATTTTATCATTCCACTTTGCTTTTTAATTGAAGTTATTTCAAAAGATTCTCTATATCAATATTCTGATATAAATATATAAATTCTTAAGAATAAATTCTTAAGAATAAATAAAGAATAAGGTATAAATTCTTAAGAATATGACACAGAAGATTTTCTTGTTGCTAACAAACTAGTATCCTCATTACTCTTTCTGGTGTTTAAATTTGGGCTTAACTCATTAGTTAAGATACACAACTATATTTGTCACCTGTTAGTTCTAAGCTAGATGTCCCCAAGCTATGGTCCCTAACGCTTACCACTTTCAGGCTAAATTTGGAGTTGGCTGTACTTCTTTGTTCAAGGAAGCTGGAAGCTGTCTGATTATTGTGTTAAGAGTGTAAAGTTTGTGTTTCATAAAACTATATGCAGTGTAGTTCTTAAGAATCTTTCAGGCTTCGTGCTTCCTGCTAGGTGGACAAATCCTTTACATAAAATGTAAAATCAGCGTAAATGCTGATTGAAATGTAGGCTGTATAATCAAGGGAGGAAAAGATTTTAAGAAAAGGGTTACCCTTTTTCTGTAACATTGGTTTTTGATGAAACTGTTTGTTTGTTTTGTAATTTCCTTCCAAAAAATTGATCACACGTAGCTTCAGTTTTACCTGCTACCCTTTGGTGACAGTCTAACACAGAGTTACCAGACTTTGATGTGGGTGGTTGGGATGGATTATGAAGGTGGAAGTGAAGAAACAGCTGTTCAGAAAGTGGATCTGCAGATGAATCTATGTAGCTCAGATGGGAAAACAGGTGAAATTGAATTGAAGCAGAGGTGCATGGAAGTTGTGATGGTCTTGATAAATCAAGAACCAGGCTATGCTGGGGGGTGGATCATTGTTTCTGAAGCTCATTGCATTGGCAGGGTTCTCACTAGGGAGATAAGGAGAATTAGGATGTGGTGGTAGTGCTAAATAGATTACACAGGGTGAGCATAAAATATTCATCTTCTCTAAAGTTGATGTATGATATCCTTTTGTTTTCCACTCATCATCTTTGTTATTTCATAAAGTGGCATTCTTTTTGTGTGACTTGGCAGAGAGACAAGAGCTGCTACCATTGCTGCTAGAAACACTAAGTAAATTAAATTTGGGAACTAATGCTTTAGATGTTTATTGTGGTGCTTTTCTGTAGTAATGAATGATGCTAAACATTGGACCAAAAAATGCCTGCTTTTGTTCAGGTCAGTAACTGAACCAGTTTTCACATTATCACAGAGATAATTAAACCCTGAGTTAGCAAACAAGTTAGTGGAAAAGCAGCATTGTTTGATCTCATATCAGGCCTACTCATGTTAACAGTTCCTGGTGTGGTTAAAATGGATAGCTTGCTTTGCTGCTCTCAGTGTTCAGCTTAAAACACTTCTGTATTTAAACATGTCTGTGCTTAGAATTCTTATGTGTCCTGTGTTCCTGCCAGCTTGTATTGCTGAAGGAGCTGCCTCATTTGAAGCATCCATACTATGTAAATAGTTGCTGTAAGAACACTGTCCTCTCTTTGGTAGATTTTGATCAAGAAGTGTTGCAGCAGTACTATTTGGGATCTACCACATAGAAATTTTTACAAAAGCACCAAAAGGGGCTTTATGAATTTCTAAGGAGGGAAATAAAGGGGAAAAAAGGGCTGTTAATGAAGATGGAGAGCTTCAGGCACCTTTAGTATTGTGTGTAGAGCCCCTAAGGGCTCTGACAGACACACAATGATGGATTAAAATTGATCAGCTAAAGATTACAGTGCAGCAAGTCGTCTGTCAGAAGGGCTGATTGTGTATTATTGCCATCTGAATAGTCCTTGGTTTCAGCTTGCTGGAATAGGCAAGGTCAAAACTGGTGATAGCAGTGAGGGAAGCAAGCCTTTCCAAGAGGATGTCTGCCTGGTAATGCTTCGGTCACTCACTTTTATTCTACTGCAGCGTGTCTGTCAGAGCCATGACACTGCACAGGAACATTTGGTATATGAACAAATACAGGAAGGGGAGAGGCAACCTGCTGGGGACAATAATGAGAAATATTTCAGCAGAGAGGCGGAAATCAAGTCTGAGGCAAGCAGACAAATACATACCAATTAGTCTCCCACAATTAACAAAAGAGGAACAGTGAAGGTCTAAGAATTAAATTACCTATATGTCACCAAGTACGGAAAAGGAAGATGCTCATTAGCTTTTAGAGACAGTCAACTCTTTTCAAGTTGGCACCTTCTTCCTTTTCCCATAGTAACCAATGGAATTTTAGTCATGGGCCTTCAGTTAGCTGATTTCAGTAGGATTAGGATCTAATTGATTACTTGAATTATATTATCTAATTTAATGTGTTCAGACTGGACAATTTGGAGGGACATGTGATTATCTTTTGAAAACGTCCTGCAGCACATTTTTGGGCACTCCCCATTGTGGTCTGATCCAAACCAGAATCTGCAGGGAAGGCAGTTCAGTCATCAGGGTCAGATCTGGGCTTGGTTCTGTAACCATGGATTATCATAACATTTAGGTAACAACTTTACACGAGTGTAGGTGGCGTAGACTTTGGAAACATTGCAGCACTGCTTGACTTTTCTTACAAATGCCTCATTCTGGTTTTGTTGTAAATATTACCTATCTCTATTCCTCAGAAAATAAAATCCTGTTCATCAATTCCATCTGTTCCAATTGAATAGGTGGGTTATGCTCCCTGTTTCAGAACAGCTGATTTCTTTGCTAGTCCTTAGTTCCTCTTCATAAACACTATAAATGTGAGGTGTTTCTTGCATTAGGGTGTTTGTTGGTAGGTCTCTTACTGTATTCAGCTAAATACCGTTCTAATGGGATACTCAAAATACACTCCTGTAAACACACTTAATTTGCAAGATACATATAATCCTGTTATTAATAAAAGAAATACATTCTACTTTAGTCTCTTTGCTGTTGGGACATGTTTCTTAATCACTAGACTTTTACCTAATAAGTAATTCATTTTTATCTATCATACACTGGAACTTAGGTTTTAACTGTCAGTCTCCTTGTGTTCATATGCTTGCATTCAAAAGAATAAAAAAATGGTATTTGAGACAGTGTAGCTAATTCATGACTGTTTTTCCTGGGAAAAAATATTATGAAAAACCCTATTGAAAAGTTGTTGCTTCAATTGCCTTCTGCAGGGACCACATGCAATGGTCACAAGAAGAAGAGGAGAATGCCAAGAAAAAAGCAGCAGAGAACTCTCTTGTGAAAGTTCAGTCGGAAGACCAAGGTAACAAATTTCAAATGGTATAAAAATTTTTTAATGTTCTTTATTAAAACACTTGAAGATGCTGTAGAATTCAGGAACACTCTTCTTATTTCTACATTCCTTTGTCTAAATTTTTAAATTTGTTTTTTTGTTTTTTCCCTTTGTTGCCTCAAAAGATCTCACAGTGTTTTTCCTAACAATACAGTCATTTACTTGAACAGTTTTACAATTAGGGTGGCAATACACTCTGTGTAAAGCATGTGCATCAGTATGGTGCAGTTGTTCTGACCCATTTTGCAGTCCTCCAGAATACAACTCCTACTACTACACAAGGCTTTTACAGAATCAAAGGGAATGAATTTGCAATCAGCTAGGGTGCTGGGGATGAAGATTCCCATGTAAGATGTTCAAATGCTTTTCAGTGGTTTGGTAACTATTTAGAGACCTTGTGTTTGTTCATTGCACCGTATTTCTGTTAAATGCCATGAAAGTTGCAGTGATCCCAGCTTGCTGCCTTTCCCCAGGCTGAGCTGGGAGTGCTTCAGGAATCTCTGTGTTCACTTGGTGGGTAAGGTGTTCCAATACATCCTGCACGGTCTGCTCTCTAAGGGATTAAGGAATTTTGTGCCTGTCTTCAGAAGGAAATTTAATGTATTCTGGGTTTCTGAAGAGTGAAGAGCTCTAGTTTCAAACTGGCAAACTAAACCATAGACTAAACTCTAGGGTAGTTATGAATGCTAAAGCTGGAATATCAACTTGAAAATAGCATAGAAGACTGGATTCTTCATTTGCTGTTCTGTTAGAAGGATATTCTGAAAGTGGTTGCTTGGATATCCTGTGCCTCAGTTAGCATGTCGTGAATCCGCCAGATAGTGTCATTATGATCCTGTGCCTTGGTGTAACTAAGGCACATGTTGGAGTTTATTTGAATTACCTGAGAATGTGCCCTGCATTGTGTGCCCTTCATCACCTTGAATACTCTGAGATTGTCAGCTTGCCTTTCTCTGTTACCTCTCACATTCTTTATCTACACACAGGAGTACAATGTTTGTTTTTCAAAAATTACATCTAATATCTTAACTTGATTTGTACAAAGAGCTGAAAAAGAGCTCATAATTGAAAAGTAAGCTGTGTGGCTGTGTGCTCATGGAACCTTGCATTCTTCATCTACAATCAATTAGAAGTTAGTTTGTGCTGGTGAGAAATGGAATAATCAGGCATTTGTCTATTGCCATGAAACACAAGAATCCAAGGACATTTCCTATGAATGCCCCTCTGTTTAGAATTTGAATAGGTGAGCATTGCTGATAGTGTTCCTTCAGAAAGCTTCAGCTTCATTCTGCAAATGGAAGTACATTTTGGCCTATTTGTGTAAACAATGATCTAGACCGAGGCTAATGAGCAGATTATTTTGGGGCCTTGAAGACTACAGTGAGGGGAAAAAAGACAGATTTCAACAATACTATTATATTACTAAAGTAGAAGAGCTCTGGTGAGCCTTTTTAAAGCAAGAGCAGTGTTACTAAATGAACCCATTATACTATCTTTAGGAATTTGATTTACATATTAGTATGTGCAGTTTCTTCTCAGGCATGCTTGCTAGCAGTTGAAGATCCTGTTATGGGGAAAAATTGATTGACAAAGTAAAGGGGGTTTTTTGTTTGGTTTTGGGGTTTTTTTTGGTTTTTTTTTTTTTGGTTGTTGTTGTTGGTTGGTTGGTGGGTGTTTTCTTATTTTTTCCTTTGGTTTTTTTTTTGGTTTTGTTGGTGGGTTTTTTTGGTTGTTGTTTTGGGTTTTTTGTTTGTTTGGGGTTTTTTGGTTTTTNTGACAAAGTAAAGGGGGTTTTTTGTTTGGTTTTGGGGTTTTTTTTGGTTTTTTTTTTTTGGTTGTTGTTGTTGGTTGGTTGGTGGGTGTTTTCTTATTTTTTCCTTTGGTTTTTTTTTGGGTTTTGTTGGTGGGTTTTTTTGGTTGTTGTTTTGGGTTTTTTGTTTGTTTGGGGTTTTTTGGTTTTTTTGGGTTTTTTTTCTTGGAAGTTTATATGTTTTTTAGTTATGTAGTTTTTATATGCTTTGGAATATTTTGTGGGTAGGCTAATTTAATACACACAATGAAATAAAAATATGATAATACTGCATGCATGTTATTACACAGAGATGCAGGAATTAACCCGTGCAACAATGCAAAGTAAAGTGTTCCTTCACTTAAACCCATGTCATTCCCTACTAATACAGTTTGAAAGGCTGACTTTAGCTATTTCTTTCCTTCAGTTCTGAAATCTGGAAAACATGATGTGAATTTAAGTACAAGGGTTCTGAGCAGACTTGTAGGAAAATTGTGACTATAGCAAGGGGTGATAATAATTAAAGAATCTTTTGACTAGAAGGGTTTTGGTTTTTATACTGAAGCTGAGCAATCTATAAATGTGCAACTTAAACTATTGAAATCTGATATATGTATATATATGTATATGACCTCAGTCAACTCTGAACTTTTAATATAAAACAGGCCTGTACAATTACAATTACATGGCTAGGTCCTGCCCTTTAATAATACAATTGGATGTATTAAATGTTAATTTTAAAACATTATGCAGATTTCTAGGACAAGGCATTCTGCCACCTCCTTACCACTTCCCACTGCCTGTCTGTGCCTCTAATGATAATTCTAAGCCTTGTTTATCTCTGAAAAGCTGTAGCAATTTAGAAAATAATATCTTAAGATTTAAAAATCATTTACTCTGTACATTTATATTACAAGAGTTAATGTGTTGGTGTAAGTGAGAACAAAATAAGAGAGGCAGCACATTTTATGAGGTACACTTTTGCAGCAAGACATGTCAGAGGTAGCAAGATAGTTCTGCAAATGCTTTGGAAATAAGGGGGGAAAAGCAAAAAAAAAAAATTTTATTTGGTACTTAGGAGGGATAAGGAAGGGAAAACCATCAACAAAAGAGACATTGAAAAGCTGTAATTCTTATCTTTTTATCAGCCTTCCTTTGAAAGGGTTAGCCAGCTCCAGTCCACTGGTTAGCACAATTAGTGCTAGTGAGAAGGAGGAAAGATTTTGTTCTTGAAGTGAGAAAGAGCAGGTTACAAATTACATCTATAGAGTACATGGATGAGTGGAAAAGCAGAAAAGAGAATATTTGCTTTTTTAAAAAGGAGGTGAGAAAAAAAGAGGAGTCAGATGATTGGTTTTAGTTCCTGGAAAAATACTGGAAGAGTACATCCAGAGCTTGCAGACATTAGGTTCAGAAGAACAAAGGAGATGAATACTGGCCAACAAATATTTTTTCAAGAATAAAAAATGTAAAATCAAGCTAATTTCCTTCTTGGAGAAGGTTACAAGCCCTGGGGATAAGGGAAAAGCAGCAGATGTCCTGAAGTTTATCCTTAGTCAGGCTTCTGACTTGCTTTACTTGACACTTTCATAAGCAAGTTAGGCAAGGGAGAGCTAATGAAACTGCTTTTGGGTGAATGAATGCCTGGAGAGATCCTTTCAGAATGGAAGGCTGTGCTGGGTAGAGGAATGTTTTATTCTGTGTCCAGTTCTGCTTGATATTTTCATTAGTGACCTTGGGAAATTAGAGACTTGAAGATGATGTTAAGTGAAAACATGTTTTAAGTATGGTGAAGGACAGGATTAAGATTCAGAAAGATCTGGACAAATGGTAGAAGAAAATAATCTGAAATATATAAATTTACTAAAAATGAGTGCAGATTTCTTTGCTTCAGAATAATTCCTTGAGAAAAGAAAAACAACTAGGTTTTGGAACAATTGGCTTGGTAGTCATTTTGCAGAAGAAGATCTGAGAGTTGTGGTGAATCACTAGCTGAATCAGCAGTGTCACGCTGTTGCAGAATGGCAAGCTGGGAATTATAAACAGGATTACAACCTGGAAGCCTCATAAAATACTCCTTTTGCTCTGCAAATGATAATGCCTTTGCCAGAATGCAACACCCAAAAGTAGTAAATCAGTTGGAGAGAATCTAGAGAAGAAAAATTGAAATCATCAGAAGTCTAAAAATCAAAAACAAGAGAGGTTTAGACAATCTAGAAAAGAGATTGTTTATGGAGGCATAGTAAAATACTTGTAAATAGGTGTTGCAAAGAGAAAAGAGAGTAATCTTTGCTTTGTCTGCTTGATCTCTATCTGGGACAAGAATTGCTCGACCTAATTGCGAGATGGAAGTTCTTAGTTAGGTAGTGGAAGAGGTTTCTAACTGTGTAGAAGATTAAGGACTGTAATATATTACTGAATAAATTTGTATGTGAAAGGTGGTATTTTAAGAATAAGTTGGACAGATTTTTGTGGAGAAGGGATATGAATTCCCTGACCGCTTGAAATCCCTTCCAGTCCTACTTTCTGACATTCTAACACTCAGTTAAAATGTTTTGTGAATTAAAAGTGAACACAAAAGTCTCTGAAGTATTTTGAAAATAAGAGTATGTTCCTTCTGTATTGTTGAATGCATTCATGTGAATTACTGTCTATTTGCTATGCAGTAGCATTTTTCAGTCCAGTTCACAGAACTGAAATTTTTTTTATAGGTGATGAGGTACCAATAAATTTGTAATTGATTACAGAATTTCATAAAGCATGAAAAAAATTCAATTTACTATCTCTTAAATAATTGAAAAGTTGCATTGTTTTTATAATTTGAGACGTGAAAGCTTGTCTAAGAATCCTGAGATTGCATATTTTGGTGGTGCTGTTCTATGATGTCATTACATTTTAAAAAATACGCTGTAAGCCTGTCTACCCCTTGCTAAGTGACATAAAATCTAATTAAACCTTCATAAGAGTTATTTTGAGCACAACTTAAGGTGAGACACAAAATCCATGTGTTTTAATTTAAATGTACAATGTGTGGAACTATGGATTTTTAAACTGTATATTTGAGGACCAAATTATATGTTGCTTTAGAGTATTTTCCAGCTAAGCTCATATTCACCAAGGTTTTTTCCTGTTTTAATTTCAGATAAATATGAGAGAGAAGCCAGTAAATATTGGAATGAATTTTACAAGACACATAAAAATAACTTTTTCAAGGATCGCAATTGGCTGTTTCTGGAGTTTCCAGAAATTCTTCCAGAAAAAAGGAGACAAGAGTTCAAAACAGAAAAAATATCTTTGGAACACACAAAAAGAAATAGTAACAGTTTTTCACTCAAAAATAGAATGTTTGAAGAAGGAGAAGAATTCTGGGAGAAAAATTATGGATCTGGTTCTACTGCTGTACAAGGATATGTATATAATAAGAATCAAGTAAAAGCTTTTACTGACAATCCTCAAGGTAAAAACTGTGGAGAAGAACTTGGCAAGGTAGAATCCTTCCCTGGTTGTGATGCCACTTACCGAATATTAGAGGTAATGCACTGCAAATGTTCTGCCCATCATACAGAACTCCACTTAATTGCTGAAAAATCTGATAAAGACCCTTACTAAGTATCAAGAAAGCAAGCCTTTGGGATTTTACATACTACATTCATTTATGGCTGAAACTTTCAGAGAAACCTAAGTCTGGACTTGGTTTTCCCTTTAAAGTTTTTCCCAAATCAGAATAGGGCTAGATTGTCTGATTCCATTTTCATTGAAAGTCAGGTTTCTTATTTCCCAAGGAAAGGTGTGAGTTTAAGTGCTTTGTCTAAAAGCACAAGTACTTGCTGCATTCTTGCCAAATGGTGAAATTAGACAAGAATATGGCATTTTCTTATGCAGTTTGAGAGACTGATTCTCTCTTAAGTTCAGAAAGACATTGGGGAGAATGTGATCATGTAAATGATTTGAGAATTGTGGTATTATACCTTTTCTGTCCAACATACCTTCAAGTCTAGTGGGTCCTACTGGCCAACTAATTTAAGACAAAAATAACAAAAAAAGGTTTTATTTGCTCATTTATTTTAACTTTATATTTCTCTTCTGATTTCAGGTTGGTTGTGGAGCTGGAAACAGTGTCTTTCCTATTCTGAAAGTTCTATGGTACATAGTGTTGGATTTCCAAATATGAATGTTGTATTCATATCTTCATTTTCACCAAATGTTGGTGCTGGATAAGTGCTGCAGGAAGCATTGAGTGAACCATTTTACACCCCTAAGATTCTAGTGTGTCAAACCACAAATAATGTTGGTAGCATCAGTATAGGATACTCCTCATATTTCTCCACCCTGATCTTGGGGGATCATATTTGCTGACAAAATTTGCCTTTGGGTGCATTCAGGCTGAGTTCTTGTAGTTAATTTCAGGCAGGTAAAATATCCTCTTGTCTTATAGATCACTGTAAAGCTACCCGGTATCTCTTCAAAAGGCCAAAATTATAGAGACCATAGATAATGGCATGTGATCTATTGGAAAGAAGTTCTATTTTTTCTGAATTGGCTGGTATATTTGTCACATTACTTGTGGTTTTAGTGTCAAGGCACAAGTCCTGTATCACATTTTTTAATTCATTGAAACATCTTAATCCACTTAGCTTCCAGTTTTAGAAAAATCTGTTATGACAGCTTGTCCTCCCATCCATGTAGGCAGGAAGGTTTTATTGGAAAGGCTATGTATGTTTCAAGGGTTGAAATAGATTTCTTTTTATTCATGCCTTTAAGAGCTTGAGAACAACACAATTAATTATTCTATCAGTGAATTCTGATTGCTAGTATCACCATTATACAAAAATACTCCCTTTTGCAGATATGGAAACGCAGCAGAAGGAATTGAGTGGTGAACCAGGGTCATACATGAAACCTCTAAGTGTTAGCAATGCATCTTCATCCCACAACAAATGCTTTGCTTTAGACAGCATGTAGTGAAAGGAGAGCCTGGTTTCATATGAAAGCTTTGAAAGGAGCCCTATATAGGAAAAGATATTGTGTGGCTGTGTTGAAAAAGATGAGACAAACTTTTGTGTTTTCCTCACAGGAGGCATTAGTCATAGATTGGCGTTTCTGATAATTAAGAATCTACAAGTTAGGTATTTTTCCTGGAGATCTCTATTCATGTGTAAATCCTTCAGTCAATCACATTGGTTGATACATTGAACAACTTGCTTGTTTGTCTTGCATATGACCTAATGGAAAGATTTCTTATCTCTAAGCAGGCTTGGCATTATAGAACAGTTGGTTTTACTCTGAATTTAATAACATAAAAATTGCCATTCTGGCAATTATATGCATATAATTATATGCATATAAAAACAAGCCAGTGTCAAGCAGGTGTACCCTAGCTACAAAAGAAAATTTCACTAAGGTTAGTAATGAAACTCTTAAACCTCTTCCCCCTGCCTCCCTTAAAATTTAAGTTAATGTTTTTTAATACAGTGTGTCATGAAAACACCATCCAGATCAAGCCATGTCTTTGTCATAAGTGGACTTTTTACATAGTTCCTATTCTGCTATTAAAAAAAAAAAAAAAACAACAAAAACCCTTCAACATTCTAACAAGTCTGTTAGGTAATCAGCTTCACTTTTCCCAAGGGACTGACTGGGTCCAAAGCCTGGCTGCTTGTCCTCATTCATAGTAAATATATAAATTCATCAATTCTCATGGTGGTCACAGAGCTGATAAAGGTTTTGCTCAGCAAACCAAACAAGCATGGAGTATATTTTGTTCCAGAAACATTCTTCTGTTGAGCCTTCAGGAGTCACTAGCTTAGCTGTGTATACTGTGAGATCTTACAGGCACTGGCAAAGTTTATTGATTCCCTTCTAAAGAAATCATCTATCTAAAATCTTAAATATATTTTTAATTAATTAAATTGATCATGAGTTCATCATGAGGTCATCTCTTAGTGGGTTTTGAGTAGCTTTCTCAGTTTATCCTTCAGAGGTGAAAAAACTTTTCCTTAGAATTACTAGTATCTGATGAATGGTACAAGGAAATCTGCAGCTGGCTGAGTCTTGGATGGGTAGAGAAGGGAAAACAATGCTACAGGAAATTTTTATTCGTCCTAGCTGGAAAACAAAGGAGATGATGGAGTACAATAACCAGTAAAGCTTAATCAAATCAGAAGAACAGCAAGGTGATAGATACATGGAGCCCCCAACTTGTACAGAACTGGATGACTTTTGCAACTCTCCATCCCTGCCCAAATCATATTGCTAACTAAACTGCATGCATGGGCTAATAATGTGGTGCTCCTGTAAGAAAATGTGACCTATTAATGTGCATTTATGCATTACAGCACCAGGACATTGTCAGCAGTTCTGACAGCCCTCTGTGACCTTTTTTCTTTTCCTTTTTGCTTCCTCCCAGACAAGGCTATAATTCTTTTTGTACTAGCTGTCTGTTGGTATTCTTATGAATTTGTCTGCCCTATTGGTTCATTACAACCTATGTGGCTTTCCATGTGCTAGACATCAATAAGGCATGCTTGATCAAACCTGTGGAGAACCCCAGAGGACCCTCTGAAGTTTCATGAACACTGATGTAGACTTTCATCTTATACATTAATAATTTTCTAACTGATGTTGGTTTTGTTTTCCTAGCACTACACCTGGAACCTTTCTATACTGTTGTGATTTTGCTTCAGGAGCAGTGGAGCTGGTAAAGGTAATTCATGCACTTGCTTTAGAGTACCTTACAAGCCTGTAATTCAGGAGGCTGCCAGGAAGCCATCTTCATGAAAAAGAATGTGATGGCTTTGACAACTTTTAACTGAAGTTTTCAATATTCCAAAGAACAAAGTCATACTGTATGCAGAGAGGAATGAATACCATCAGTGAGCTTGCTTCTCAGCTTGAGTAAGATACCGGACAGAATAGGCTTTTATATGAGATGTTTTACAATGCAGAATAATTGAAGAAAAAATGTTTCTTGAGTCACAGTAAACGTATTAACTACTACTGTTCTCTCTGTGCCTCTTTTCATCTTTTTCCTGACAGTCACATTCGTCCTACAATTCAGCCTGGTGTTCTGCCTTTGTTCATGATGTGTGTGATGATGCTTTACCCTATCCTTTTCCAGATGAGATCCTGGATGTCATTCTCCTTGTCTTTGTGCTCTCTACTATTCATCCTGACAGGTAAATGAAGACTAAAGGGCAAAGCAAATGGGTTAAATCTCTTTTTTTAACTGAAGGTTTTCAATAATAACAAAAGAAGATTATGAATCTTTATTATTTAATAAGCTACAGCATATATAAGGTATTTTAAATGCTGTTTACTATTTTCAGGCTTCAAGAGAAAAGCTGGTCAGGCTAATTATAATTAGAGAGTCTCCAGTCTCCATCAAAATACAAGGAATATATTGTAACTAAGTACATCTCTACTAGAAGTGACAGATTCAAAAAAAGGCAAATTAAAAAACCAGACTGGCAGTCTTCTAGAAGGTAGTTATTTTTAGTGATCAAAACCAAACATTCATTATTTAACACCTTACAATATGTTGATATAGACTTAGATTGCTGATTTAGCCACATTCAAATGCTTACATACAGATCTTTTAAACTAAAATGCATCTATTATTTTGTAACTCGTTTGGATTACAAACATTTGATCTAATTTTCTTGTACGGCGTTGAGTACTGTTAGCCTTTTTCTAATGCCTCTCAATGTCTAATGTACCAGATTTTATGACTGTTAAGGTTGGCTGATTGTGAACATGACCTTTTTTAATGCAAAAAAAAGTAAAAGAAGGCATGTAAGTTAAACTTCTTGACTCTAACTAGGTTATATGAAGGGAAATACATGCTGTTTGTGTGATAATACATTTATTACTTCAAGAATGTCATTAAAATGGGCTTGGTGTACAGAACAGTATTTGCCTAAGTCTGAGAACTGTTTCCCTCTTACTAGTGATTAGCTTTATACAGAAAACCCTACCCTGTACAGGATATTTCTCCTTTCTGTTTATTCAGAGATGAGCACGAGTCACACAAAGCCAGGGTTGAGGTTTCAAAAACAGTTCAATCAGGAGACTTCAGATCTCCATAACTCCAGTGATGCTGCCAGAAAGAAATTGGACAACAGTGATTCATTCAGTCACAGTGCCTGTAGAAGCAGTAATCAGATGTTCTGTCAGAATTTCTGTGTATCTTTTCCTATTAGCTTCTTAAGAATACATTTGAGGTTTTTGTGGTTGATTTTCTGTTTTGTTTGTTTTCTTTTTGTTTGTTTGTTTTTGGGTTTGTTTGTTTTTTTTTTTTGGAGGGGGGTGGGTTCTCAGTTTTGGTTTGGGTTGGGTTTTTTTTCCTCAGGGCTGACATGGATGCTTTTGTGTGCATGTGTGTGTATACACACATGAAGATTTTGATGCAATTATCTGTGTTTTGAGACCCACTTTACAAAGATGTCTTAGTCATTACTGCCATCTCATAGAATTAAAATGACTGCATAAAGGAAAATGTGATCCAGATTCATCTTGCTCAGTATACATTTTTTTCTGGAAACTCTGAAAGTGGGAAATTAACAAGAAGACCAGGGGAATCATGGTGCAGAACTTACATACTTTGAAAAGATGGAAAATACATGTGAGAGGGACATACATTCAGAAAATTGCTACTTAGTAATTTCTCTCTAGGCTGTTGTGTTTAGTTTTTGATAATTGCTATTCTTGTAGTCAATTCTTCAGTTCTGCTAGAAGGCACCTCTAAAATTTGGTTGCAGAATTGGAAGTATTAAACTTTCTTCAAGCTATATAATTAATGTCTTCTAGTTCTGCTGGATGAAATTTCTCAAAGCACTTTCACTTTTTGTACACATACACTTCTTTCTGTGTGTGCAAAACTTCTGTTTGTATAGGCAAGGCTGTAATTCTGTGCACAGCTACTGTCCTGAACAGTCTCTTATTCTTAGGTGGTGCTGCCTTTTTGGTCTGTGGCAGCAGACTTGGTTGCTTATGCTTGCAAACTTCACCAGCATCTCATCTATTCTCTAAGGATGCAAGGGGTTGTAAATAGGTTGGCTAAGCTACTGAAGCCTGGAGGAATGTTGTTATTTCGAGACTATGGAAGATATGATACAGCTCAACTTCGTTTTAAAGAAGGTAATTCCTGAATGGTTTTGCATTTCACTGTTCATTTCAGCTCTCTCTGGAAAGAAAAAAAAAAAAATGTGACATGTCCTTTTCATTACTGCTCTAATTTCTTAGGTCATTGCTTGTCAGAAAATTTTTATGTAAGAGGAGATGGAACCAGAGTATATTTCTTTACCAAAGGTATGGAATGTTACACTTTCATAGAATGGGTTGAGTGTTTCTCGAGGTGATTTGGATTATGAAAACTCATTTTAAAACATAAATTTAAAAAAGGTTTTATTAGCTTTTAAAAAAATTCTCTGCTTTTAAAAAGCCCAAAGCTAACTGTTGTAAGAAAATAATTTCCTTTGTGTGCACACTTGTTGCATTTGGGATCCTGCAAGGTTGCTTACAGATATCACTGGAAATTTCTTTTTAAGTGTCCTGTGTGTAATTGTATGCTCAAATTTTATTATTTAAACATGCACATGATTTCCCTGTTAAAATTGAGGTAAGCATGCTTGGAAGGAGAGTCTGTAGCTATATATGGCATAAAAGTCTGGATTGTCATTTGTCAGGGGAATTAGCTTTATCTTGAAAATTTGTGAACAGTGACCAAATGGCATGCATTTGTTTACTCAACTATGGCATCTTGAACCTTGTGAAGAAAGGGTATCTATGGATGCTGTGAGTAATAACTAATGTGGTTTGGGTCTCAACGTAACAATTTTTACTGCAATATAAATCAAGAGCTGTGAAAATGAATTTCTAACAAAAGCCTTTTTACAGGCAGTGTCCTTTAGCTTTCAAATTGCAAATCAGATTTACTTCCATCTTTGGTTGAACTACAGGTTGGTAATTACTACGTTCTACAAATGACTTTTTTTTTTTTTTTTAAATCGCAATAATTCTTCCTATGAAAAAATAGATGAGGTATGGAGCATGTTCACCTTGGCTGGATTAACTGAAGTACAGAATTTAGTTGATCGGCGATTACAAGTAAACAGAAAGAAAAAAGTGAAAATGCAGCGAGTTTGGATACAAAGCAAGTTCCAGAAGCCATTGCTGTCTCTCCATAATCCTGAAGAAAGCACCAAAAGGCACCCTTGTAAATAATTGTACTCCAGAAATGCAGTACAGAATTGAAATTCAGAAACTGAAGGAAATTTAAGTATGTATATTTTCAGTAAATGTTGTGTTAGCCACTGAAAAGTATAAAAAAGTTCAATAAATGTATTGAACTGAGAACCTTTATCTGACTTTCTTTTCTTTGTAAATACATATGTGTGGGAAAAATCTGGGGGGAAATAAAGGCCATTCCTGACTTTGCTTTATACGCAATAATCTTTTCATAACTGTGACCAGGCATTATTTTACTCCCTTGAATGTGAATAGTCTATAAGTATGTACCTAATTCCTGTTGAAATTCACAGTATGTAAAAAGCTTAGTCTGAAGCATAATTGTTTCAGAGATGTAGAGAAAGAGAGTATCTGTTCTCATTATTACTACAGGCTGCACTGTTAATATTGGATAGTTGTCTGGATAAACACAAATACTATTTTTATGATATGTTAGATATGCAAGAGGGAGGAGCAAAAACAGTAATCCTAAGTACATTTTATTAATAGTGTTATGGGGTAATGTAATCACACTAGAATGGTAATCTACCTGGCAGCTGAGATATTTTTGTTGTTTACAAAAAGAAGTTGCTTTCTTAGGGATTCTATATTTGAAAGAAAAAACACAGTGGTTTTTATTGACTTGGTGGGGATTCAGTGAAGGACAGGACGAGTCCTGTCCTTTAGTACTTCAAATTCTTTTAAGAAGAAAAGTGAACTGCAAGCACTGTTTTCAAATGTAGAACATGATCCTGAGGCTGTTGAGCTCATATTTAAAGATTCCACTATGCCACTTAGCTATTTAAATGTAATTTTAAATCACTTTGCTACAAGGAGAGAGAACAAGAAAAAGGTGAATGAATAAAATAGATCTCTTTATTTAAACAAGGGTGTGGGATGCATGTAATCTATAACATGTAGTTTTGAGTGCCCTTAATAGAATGACATTCAAAGTCTCTTTTGTTGCTTTTGTTTTAGGCTGAAGGGTAAGCATGTCACAGCTGACAGTCCAGCCCATTGATCTTTTTGCAGGTTGTTGCTAAGCTAAGGAGGACTGATGGTCTTCTAGGAAGAAAACCCTAAATTATCTAAACAGGGATGCAAAATATCTTCATCCCCTTTAACCCAGATGTGTTTCAAGAATGAGGTGCAATAAGGGGTCTGATCCTGCATTTTTGATATATTTGAAACTCCCATTAGAGGAAGATACTGTTTTATGAATTAAGAGGCTTAGGAAGCTTTGGTTAGCATTACTGCAACCTGCAATAAAACTCTCATGGCTTAAATCAAAGATTAAAACACAGCTGTGTTTCTTAAAGCCCTAAGAGATTGTAGCATCCTCATGAAAAATATAAATAAATGTCTCCTTTTATCTTAAATATGTTGCTATTCTGTTTTATTAATTGTGACTTCTGAATATGCATAGCTCTTGGCTAGCACAAATAATTTTCACTTGTAGAATTTTCCAGGGAAGCGATGATGATAAGTTCTTGAGCATCGTGCAGGCTTATTCATGTGTGTGACGTAACTTTTCCATTTGCAGAGGCTAACATAACCTTTGCTTTGGCACTCACGAGGATATATTGATTCTGGCAAGATTTTAATGTGCTATGTTGTTAGTTAAACAAAAGTGTGACATCACAAAAAAACAAACCCTGAATTTTGAATGGCCTTAAGCAAAATCAGCTGTTTCTCTTCCACAATTTACAGTGCAAGTATTGGCTGCCTCTTTTAGAATAATAGTGCCTGATTTGGAAGTAATAAGATCAGCTACTATTTTAAGAGTAGAATACCCACTGTCTGAACAGTTGTAAGATTCACAGAAGGGGATATGGAAAAAGGCATAATTCCCAATAAGAACTTTTGAATCTGAGTAGCACTTTCTGTATTTTGGCTTTATGACATTTCAGTTTTCAAAAAGCTTAATCAAAGACATATTTTAAAACACTTCCAAATTATCTGTATTAAGCAAAAAGGACTACTGAAATAAAAGAAGAAAAAGAGATGCAGGCATCTATATAGGAAAGGCAGTTTAAAACTGCTTATTATTAATTAAGTTCTGGAGGAAAGAAAAACTAGTTTATTAATATAGAAAAATGCACTTAAGTTTCACTTTTGACGTAAGAAGTTGATTCTTTAATCAGACATGTACCTAATATTAATTTATACACATTCTATAAATATTAAACATCTTAATTTGTAATTGCAAATTTTCTTTAATTTTTTTTGGAGCTTTTTTGGTTGTTTCAAGCATGGCTTCCTAATGGTAATTAGAGAAAGGTAGTCTCGCTAGAACTGAGCTTTGGCTTCATTGGCTTTGGCTTGCTTTATGAATACTATGTATTTTTTGCCCAGATGTACATGGTACTTACTGGTTTAGACCTTGCTTAGTTTTTAAGCAAGTGTGAGGCAGTTAAAAAGTAAAGAAAGTTTTTTCCTACCAACTTTTTTCCTACACTAATTTTGAAGTATCTAGGCACTAACAATTGGCTCATATAAAAAAAGTTGCCTTTTTCTTAGCAAAACCAAGGCAGTTGCTTGTGCCATATTCACAAGTCCACCAAATCTGAAGAGGACAGCCAAATGCAGGCATGATGAGACTCTTCATGCTGAGTAGAACTCTAGGAACACTAGGGAAAAGTTTATTGTCTTGGAAACTGCACAGCTAATCTCCTGATTCTGCTAGTTAATAATGACTAAAAACTTACAGCAAACAACCCCAGAATTTGTATTAAACAATGGTGGAAATCACTTAATGTTAATTCTGCTACTTCATTTTCATTTGTGGTGTGAACTTTACTCACTGTTCCAGTGTGCTCTTTGATCTGTTGACATGTGGTTTGCTTCCTCTTTTTCCTGTGTATAGGGGACAACTGAGCAGTTTCCCAAGGAACTGTATACACAAACATTTGCAGTAAAGTTGGCTGGCTGAGTTATTGTTAGAATTGAAAAAAGGGAGATTTATTTCCTTCTGTACAGATTGCTTTTTCTTTCTGCGTGAATGAATTGTATAGATGCTAAATTATATATAGTGGTGGTGGCTGTATTTTTTAATAATTTGAAGTCAAGTGTCAGAGAATCATAGAATGGTTTGGGTTGGAAGAAACCTTAAAGTTCGTCTAGTTCTGACCCTTCTGCTGCAGGCAAGGACACCTTCCACTAGACCAGGTTGCTCAAAGTCCCACCCAATCTCTCCTTGAATCTGGGTATATTGTCTATGATAATAGTTCATATATAAACCATTTCTTCTCCATAGAGCATCTTCATAATGGGTGGTTGAACAACCTTGGAAATAAAACATGTATAGACATTGCAAAAATATTAAACACTGCTATTGTTAATAATACAGTTCACTTTGCATTTCAGTATATGTAAACTTCTCTCCATGTTTGGAACAAGGATTGAACACGAGGGGTTTTTTTACATCAGTTATGTGCCAATTCCCCTTCTCTGAAGAATAATCCAGAATTTGGACAAAGTAAGTCTCCTATAGGCAGTTGCATTTTGGATGTAGTCAACAAGAACTACATGGGTTGCCATGGGTGTCTTAGAAGGTTCCTCGTTTTACCTGTGCCTCCTGGCATGCAGTCATGCCTGGACTGGGCTTTGAGCTGAGAAGGCAACTTCTCTGTTGAGAGACCATCCTTCACCTCTTGTAGTACCAAGCAACTAAAAGGAGAACTTGCCTGATTTGAAAGCAAGAGCCATACATGCAAGAGGGGAGAAAGATGAAGATGCAGCTCAAAGGCAGGCAAGCAAGGGAGTGAGTGTTATCTCTGGGAACAAGGGTGAGGAGCAATCTTGGATAGACTGACCAAGAAAAATGAGATGCAGAACAGGGAACTGATGAACAGGACACTGTGGACACGATTTATGGAGAAGTTCCATAGCAGGATACGGTGGGGCAGGGTGAAGACCTTGGGCCTAGAAATTAATGAAATGAAATGAAGGAATTATATTATTTAAATTAAAAAATAGAGGCGGCGAGAAGAAAAAGGGGACTATTCATCACAAAAATAGGGTGAAATCTGGGTAAGCAAAGCAATCGGTGTAAGGACTGGAGGTAGAAAGACCTATCTTCAAAGTTTTTATTCTCCCAAATGGTAATGTATTTTCACACCTTAGTGGAATATTACAGGTTTTCTGTTTCATCCATATGTGCAAAATCCATTTCAATATATTAAAAAGATTAAATGTTTCATTTCTTGTAGTTTGTATGTGCTATGCACATGTTTTCAACAGTGCAGGCAAGTGTGTGATAGATCTGCTTTTGCTTTCTCCTTAGGGAACAATGTTTTTACCTTTTTTCAAGTAGAATCCTATAGTGACAGAAGCTACATTCCTATCCTCCTGGGAAGCAAATACCAGAGAATAACAGAAGTGTCTGTATCCTGATTGTGTGCAATCAAGGTAGAACAATTAAATTTACTCCATGTGTTCTGATGATGTCCCATTTAAATCAAGACAATATCTGCAGATTATCACTGTGAAGAGCCTCCCAATACCAGTTTTTGTTATACTTGCATCTGTTCAACAGAACTTATAATGAATTTGTATAAACTAGAAATAAAACTTAAAAAAAATAGCAGAATAGGCTTCATCTGGGATCACAGCAATTTAGAGATGGAATATGTTTTGTTATTTTAAAACACTTATGGTTGCAGAGGAGCACTTATCCAAGAGGCTGAAAATTTTGCTTATTTGAGGTATAATGTATGTCAAGAATATTAAAGCTAATATCCATGTTTTGAAGCTTTGTATACTTAATGTTAGCTAAAGCTATCTTGTCAATTGTTGCTGTGAAAAAGGAGTTAGCAACAAGATAGTCTCATTTGCAGAGGATATTTTATTGATAGGGTTGCTACAATTTTAAAGGGAACTCAAAAGATTAAGGAAGCAAGTGAATTAGCTTAATAAGGCTAAAACCCACAGATGACATATACAATTTGATAAATAATTAGTTTAAGAATAATACAGGCATTCCTGTGTTTTGATACTAAATGAAATTTTAAATTCATTTAAAAAACAGACTTGGTGTGTACTTCTAGATATAAAAACAACCAAAATGTTAACGTTTTTAAGTATGATGTAAAAATAGAATGCTCTATAGCTACTGCATAAATCCAATGTATAGTCTTCTCTGTAGTGTGTCCTGTTCAGTGAGAAGAAAAAGATGCAGTAAAAATAGATAGTGAAGTTTTTTCATGTTTCTAGGAATTTTCATATGAAAACAGCTTTGGGAATTGAATGATAGACAATGTGAGAATGGCATATAATGTTATGTTTTAGTATTTAGAAGGTCTAATTTATAGACCTTCTAAATACTAAAAATAAAAATAAAATATAAACATTGTACCTTTACATGATACAAAAAGCAAGATAAATTAGTCAAATTGGCAGGCAACAAACTTTCATTGTATATATTTATCACCATGCCCTATTAAAACAAGGAATCACAATGTTCACAAGGCTAAAAGATTGGTGAGTTACCAAAAACTGGTTAAATTAGATTTTTCCATTTTCATTTTTATATGTGTGAATGAGAAATTTTACATGTTTACTGTTCAAGATTTTTAAATGCTTCAATTAAAAAACCAAAGAAACAAAGAAATAACAATCCTAAAACCTTTCTCATTACCTTTTGTGAGATCCTAACATTGCTCAACATTCAGCTCAACAGCAGAGCTGAAGAATATGCCTAAATACAAAATGGGTCTAGTAGACCCAGTTACCAAATTATGAAAAGATAGAGGGAGGAAAAGGGAGAAAAATAGAGAACATAATAATTGGCATGACAGCATGTAGTCCTGTAGCAATCATGCAGCACTTAGTATTTGATATGGAATGACAAATTCAGTACAGTTCCTGAGAGAGCGGGAGAGAGACAACAGGAGTGACACTTCCCTGTCACTCCTGGTTGTAAACTGGCACGTGGACAAGCCAAAGGCCAAAGAATGAAAGTAGCTGGTTTGCTATAAGAGTTATAATGAATTAATTATGCTCTGTTGAGAGTGGCTGTTTTGCAGGGTTTCATTGCAAAGCCAGCAGTAATTTTTTCTTTCTTTAGTGTCAGGCACACTCTAGCCTCCATTTCCTTCTGATATAACAAGTGCTCTTTAAATGGAGGAGTGCATCTTTCAACTTGAATGAAAGGGTTATTGTGCAGTGTAGCATTTAGCAGATGGGCTTAGAGAATCCAAACCTACCAGTAGTCTTTTATTTTACAGTAGGAGAGGCTTTGCCATTTTAAATGGCTCTGTTTGCTACATTCCCTACTAAGCACAGTAGTCAGATGTTGTTCTGAGGAATCGGGCAGCTTAGCTTCCAGTGACATTGATTACACTCAACAGTGAGAGCATGAGAAAGAGTAGTGGGTGGAGAAGTGAAAAGGCAGTGTGAGGCATTTCAAGGAGGAGATTTGCACTCTAGCACTTGCATGTGGGTGACAATCCCTGAGAGAAACAATTTTTACTCTGAAGTGGAGCAGAGTTGAATCTTCTGTGCTCACTTCAGGTTTAATCTCCATCCCTGCAAACTACCAGTGCAGCCTGAAGTTGAATGTGCATTTACTTAAAATGAAAAGAAAATAACAGTAGCGAGAAGCTGCATTTTTAGCATGGAGCTCTGATTTCACAGAGAGAGACGCTGGCATGTTAATCCCTGGCATAAATGGGTGCAATTCTCAATGACAATGCTAAGCCTGTTTACACATGGGCTGAGCTAAACCCAAAGATGACACACAATGCTGTTCAAAATCATTCATTTAATCCCTTTCGAATTTTTGCAATCTAACAACCAGAGATGTTTGTGTTAAGAAAAGGTGATATGGAAAAGCTGTCATTGTCGCTGACCGTGACTTTCTCTGACATATAAATTACAACAAACAGTCATTATCTTATTTTAGATAAAAGTCATTTTTTTATTCGAGTGAATATTAGTGAATTGAATAAAACCTCAGTGATAGTTACCAAACTCTGAAATAAGATCTCCTTTTAAATTAGAAACAGTCGGAGCTAGCTTATACAAAGAAAGAAAAACAAAACCATCCTGGCAGTAAGTCTACATTTTATTTTACCAAAGTTTATGAGGAATCAATGCAATCAACAAGAACCTTGGGTTTAGTTTCTTTTTCTTTTACATGTACTTATTTTAATAGCACAAGAAAGCAGATGGAAAAGGAAGCTGCATGGTACACAGCCTACAAAAAATGCAAGTATTATTATATCACTTAAGATATTTAACAAGCTACTAAATCACACTCTTCTTCTTGCATCAATTGCCTGGAGGCAGAATATCAGAAACAGTAAATATTTATTTTACTTAGAAACAATGTTAGTAAAAGGCCTCAGGGTTTAATCTGAAAGAAAAAAAAAAAAATCTTTGAGTCTTTGACCCAAATTTCCAATGTCACTTAGGTCAGTTTAAGTCCAGAAGACTCTCTAAGTCTATAGAGCTTCTTCAAGATACTGACTAGTTGCTCACAATTGGAATCCAAATTGATGGTGCCTGCTTTGGTTTTGGTTGGAATAGAGTTCATTTTCTTCACAGTGGCTGGTATGGTGCTATTTTTTAGATTTGTGCTAAAAACAGTTTGGTTATATAGAGATGTTTTTGCTCTTGCTGAGCTGCACTTGCACAGTATCAAGTGCAAGTGATACTTTTCTGCTTCTTGTACTGCTTCACCAGTGAGAAGGCTGGGGTTACACAGGGATATGGGAGGGGACACAGCACGGCTGACACCAACTGACCAAAGGGATGTTACAAACCATGTATAGTGTCATGCTTAGCATATAAATCTGAGGAAAACAGAAGGGAGGGAGGGACATTTGGAGTTACAGTGTTTGCTTCCCAAGTCACCATTGGGTGTGGTGGAGCCCTGGCTGTCCTGGAGATGGCTGAGCAGCTGCTGGCCCGTGGGAGGTGATGAATGAATTCATTCTTTAGCTTTGCTTGCGTGCACAGCTTTTGCTTTACCTATTGAACTGTCCTTATTTCAACCCATGATTTCTCTTGCTGTTACCTTCACTCCACCAGAGTGAAGTGAGTGAGTGGCTTGGTGGTGCTTAGTTGCTGCCTGGGGTTAATCCATGACAGGGCCTAATACTACCTGCAAAGATAAAATTGCAAACATTAAAGTACAAAAATACTTTGTTTGCTACTTTTACTTTGTTTAAGGGCTGAAATTTGGTTTGCTCAGATATGTGTTTATATTTTTGTGTAGGCTATTCAGAATTTTTTATCCTAATAAATTCTATAGTGGGTAATAAGTTTTATGAAACTTAATAACCAACCAGATAAGCATGATTGATTAAGATAAGTGATTTGTATATAAAATCCTTAAGACATGTTCATATTTGTTGTTTTTCTTTCAAATACTTGAGAAAGTTACTGTGAGAAAGTATGCCTATTCTGAAAGACCTTTGAAGTCCAAAATAACAAAGTTTGTGAAAATAGAAAAAAAAAAAAAACAACCACACAATAAGGGGAAAAATGGCTTTTTTTAATGCATTGTCAGAAAATGAAAATGCATATTTATGCTTTCCTATGTTTTTACATTTCACAGTCATTGTGTTATTTCATTACCAAAAGACTTTGCACAATGGTATGTGATTCTAAGGAAATATAAGTAAAATAGTAAAGCAATATAATCTAAACTTTTATTATGCTTCTGTCTTGGTTTGGAAAGACAGGTGTCTGCTAAGGAAGGCAGGAGCCTCCTCTGAAATAGAGAATGTAAACCCCCTCCCTCCAAATTGCTATAAATTTTAAATTAAGGGGCTCTCAGACAGAAAACATGGGAGCAGGAATAACAGTTCTTTATTAGGGAAGAAAATAAAAAAGATAAAATAAACAATGCAGTAAACTAAAGCAACACTGACAGAGTCAGAATCCATCCTGACACCCTGTTGGTCAGGGTGTTGGTAGCAGTCCATTTGGAATTGTGGCTGCAGTCCTCCTGGAGTGTGGTTCTGTTGGAGCAGTGATCCTGTAGATCATGGTGTAGTCATTCCTCTGAAGATCCAGTGGAAGAGGCAGCTGTTCCTGTGGGAAATCCAGTGGATAAAGCTGTACTGGTGCTCCAGAAGCTCAAGATATATCTGGGTAGGAAGGCTTGGCTCCTCCCTCTGGGCGGAGCATCTCACAATGGGATGCTATAGTTCTTATCAGTCATGCAGTGACTTTCAATAGCCTGTTATCAGCAGATGTCTCCCAGAGGGAGGATTGGTTGTGGAAGAAATAAGAAAAACTGCCCACTTAACAGAAGACAACTGCCATACAGATGGCAAATAGAATACAATTTGCTTGGCAATCCAGGACAGCTTCCATTTTTTTCTAATTGTTCATTCTCCTTTTTCTAAATTAGTCAATCAGATTGAAAAAGAAAGCAAACATGACACTCTTTGGAAGTCACAGATAGCTGAAGGTAATGCAGGCAAATACCAGCTAAGTGGTTTTTCTGGTGGAGTTTGCATTCCTATATGAGATCAAGAATACGGCAGTCTTATCTGGTGTGTTACCAGCAATTTTTTTAGAAGAGGTATGCTATATGTATGTTTGTGATACTTTATATAATTTTTATATTCTTGTATAATTTTTATATTTCCAGCTACACTACCTTCTGATTTATCTTAATAAAGCTTTTGGAGACTCTCAAGTGGAGTGTAAGTAAGTATTACTTGGATATTTTAAGTATACATTACATAAGTATTAGTGGTTGTATTCATAAAGTGAAAAAATAAAAAGTTTAACATAAACATGAATGTGTATCCACATGTGGATATGAACAATGACAATTTCAGGCCTCTTGGTTTTCATGCCCAGTTTGTTTGGTGAGATCAGCAATGAACGTACAAACTTTCCCCAGGGTAGCCTAGAGCAACCTTTTCTATCTCTCCAAGAGTTTCAGTACTCCCTCTTTTAAAAACAAAACAAAGCAAAACTACAACAAAACAGTTATTGCCAAAGATAAGCCTAACAGGCTTAGATTATATATATACACATGCATGTACATATGTATATGTGTATGTGTATAAAAGTAAAATGAGAACATAGAGAACATCAGCAGGCTGAGAGGTAGAGGAATGGAAATTGGCTGGCATCCAAGTAAAGAAAGGTCCAGCCATGAGAAAAAATAAATTCATTAAACAGGCATTTAACACAAGTTGAGAGAGAAAGGTTGTTCACTTAGAAGTTTTTCCTTAAACAAATGGTTGTATGGAATGAGTAGTAAAAGAAAAGTTAATAAAGGTCTTTCTGTTATTAATCTGGAAAAGTATACAAGCCTTAACTTTCACGTTTGGACTTTTGAAACACTTTCATGCAAGGGGCCTGCTGGGGATCTGCATTCTTCTGCAGTCAGTATGGATGCTGACTCATCAGGAAAGCTGGCCATTTGGTTTTTGGTTTCTAAATATAGAGGTGAACATTTAAAGCCCTAATCTGCTAACAATGGACACTCGTATGCAGTGTTGGTGACATGAATGATTTCATTCTTAATAGGGTTGTATCAAAACCAAAGCTGTGCTTGTATGACATGTACTCCTGAAGAACTATGGTTTCTATGACAAAAAAAAAATTAAAAATTATTAAAAGAAATATAGAAGAGCAACAAGTTTCAGTCTTTGATAAGTATCAGAACCCTCTCATGGTAGCTTGTGTATCTTTGTTATATGCAGAGGAGGTGGAACAAGTAGACTTTGGGGGAGGGAACATAGAGCAACCCAAATTAAGGAAGGAATCTTAGAGTAAGCCTTAGAAGGGGTGAATTATGACTCTTTGATTGGATTTTAGGTATTGTATTCAGGAAACAAGGAGTTTGTGGGAGTCTGCCTGAAAATTGTCAGTTTGATAATAATATTATTGAATAATATGATCAGAGATTTATACTAACATCACCTTTGCAGCTGGTGTACTATACTAACATTCAGTACATAGATAGGTGTGGGTTTTTTAAATTTTTGATGAAGTTCTGCACACTTGGTTTGTTTGGAAACTTTCATAAAGTAGGATCAAAATGCTGTGACCGAATCAGAATTAACACGAGCATTTTCACTTTCACTTTAGATAAATTTGTATAATTCAGTATCATGCAGTAGGAGCTCATTCTTAAGAAAGCAAGCTTTTACATTGGTGGTTCAGTGTTTTATTTTGACAGCATTCTGCGCCTTCTGCATAGATCCTAGCTGAAGAGATGCTGGCTGAGTGCTTTGCCACCTGAAAATGTGGGACAGGGAGGGAGAAATCCTGCCTGGTCAGCAATTCTCTCAGTTTGGCTAAGCACATACTTAGCCAAAGTACTAGGTGAGTACACAGTGACTCACCCCTGGCTCTCTCTGCTCAAATCTGCTGCTGCGGAGTGCGTGCAGCACAGGTGCCATCTCCCCATCCAGCTGCCAAGGTCTTCCAGGAAGGTGAGTCCTCGACCAAGATGGGAGGTCCCATGGGTATTGTTCTGGCAGGCCAGTGTGGCCCAGGGGTGCTGCAGTGCTTGCCTCTGCTCTGAGTGTAGCACATGCTTCATTATTTAGATTACTTACAGTCCAAGTGGGCAAAACTCCTTGTAACTGAATTAAGGAAAGACTATCTAGTAAGTGGATGGCAGCAGAGGAAAGACTGTTTTGAGAAAAAATAGGGTTTTTATTTAAACTTTGTGTCAAACTTTCATCCTGAGTATGCACAGTATGTTTCAAGAGCTATTTTTTGTAGGTGAAATAGCTGGGAATGGAACTCTTTAACAGGACGTAAAAAACCTGTAGCTGTGTTAAGTGACAAAGCTCTGGCCATTGCATCCAACATGCAGTGCTTTTGTACAGTGGCAGTTCATGTGCAGCTGATTCATCAGTCAAAAAAACAGCCGTTACCTTACTATGGGATGTGAGCTTCAAAATGAGGCTGTGCCCTCATTTTCTGTGAGAACTTAGAACAGGCAAAGTTTGAGGGTTTAAAAGTTAGTCGGCCATGCGTGAGTTATAAAGCCACGACAAATTAAGAACTCATTAAATCTTGAAAATACTTGAATTTTATCAGTTTCTTTCCAGCTGGTGATGATTTTATAACAAAAGGGTTTCTTGACAATATTATAGCAGCGTGATGAGAAGAATCTTTTTTTGAACTAGGGCAGAGGCCTCTTCTGGCAGTTGTGCTAAAAGGTCTGGCCCTAGCCACAACCATCTTCTCTGTTCCTCTCATGGAGTTTCTTAGCAGCATGTTGGTGGAGTCAAGGTCTCTGGGCTTCAAAAGATAAATGCCTAATATGTGACCTGCAAGTGTATTTTTGCTGTCTGTGGTAGATATAAAGAAAACAAGTAAGTCCTGGTTTTTATTCCACTACTAGAAGAATCAGTAAATGTTTATTATCCAGCCCATTTTCTAATGTTCTTTGGAGAAGACTGAATACCTATTTCAATTATGCATGGTATGCTGAAGATATTAATTTGGGACTTTATTACTAGGTTCTATTGTAATTCTCTTTATTTTGGGTGCTGTCTTTGCACAGACTGAAAACCATGATACATCTCTTTTTCTTAATTGAACTTTTTCTGTTATTTGTCTATATTCTACCTACAACATTCCAAATACTAGTTATTTCATGTGTTCTACCATAAATATATAATGGTGAGGCCTTGATACAATTGAAAAAATACAGAATACAGCTGAGGTGGGACAGAGATATGGAATGAGTTATTGATTGTCTAAAATACAGCCACAATTCCAGCTTAAACTCTTAACATTGTGTGACCAGTTATTATGTCTTGTTTGAACCTTATGTGAAAAAAAACCATGGAAAATGCAAAATATTTACTGTGTTCACAAAACTGCTAGTGCTTCTTTTTCCAGTTTCACTCATCCCTGTTAGTTCTGACAATGCTGCCACATGACTTGTGGTGAAATTAAATTCCCATAAAAAACACAAGTTTGTGGTATAAAATATACTTGTGAATACACAAGTATACCCTTATAAAATATACTTTCTCTAATGAATGTGCCTTGCCACAAAGGGCCTATAACAGCTTACTGGTCAGTGACTATTATTATGCACAAATAAAGTCCCTCTTGTGGGAACACCTCTATTACGACACTTATAGTATAATATGACATGTTTTCTTTCATGTGATTCCTAGGATGACCCTATCTCAAATTTGATGCAACAAATACTATGAGGGTTCTGACCCTCAGGAATCAAGTAAAAGTTTTGCCACAGACTTCACTTAAGACAAGATCTCATCATAAAGAAATTTCATAGTCAGATCTAGAACTTCAGGGATCTGTTGACACTTTGATGAGTGTAATATGAAGAGTTGTTGGGCTCTTTTGGCAAAATAAAAAAGAAAGAAAAATAAAAAATGCTGCAGTTTGAGTGTATCTGTACATTGTTGTGTTGTCAGACCTGCTTTTTAAATTAGTTTTTAATTTTTTATAAGAAATGCTTTAATAAAATGCTAATATGTGATGTTCTGTTCAGCAGTCACAGAAAAGAAGCAGTCCAGAGTCTGTATCTGCTCAGTACAGAAAAGGCCCATAACAGAAGTAGCAGAATGATTCAATATGAAGAATTTTGAAAAAGGAAACGAAGCTATTCTGCATTCTCATTTATTAGACAGGGAGAGGGAACTGAAGAGTAACCTTTAAGGAACTCAAATTGCACCTGAATAATTTGCATTTAGAAAGGATGTTCCTTTCATGTTCAGTCGGTTTATTGAATCCATGCGAGATTCCTGTAAATGCTACGCAGGTTTTGCATCTCCAGTATTTTGCCTAAATGAAAGACTAACCTTTGGAATATGGCTTGGCTATATTACATTTATGTTTAGTCTAATAGGGGTGAAGAAAGTCATTGAACTGAATGGCACAAATTCTCTTGGTCCTTTGGAAGCAGCTTTAACAACAATCTCACTTGGATGTTCACAGTGACAGGAATTAACATCATTTCTGTACATAGGAACATCCCTCTACTTGAAACAGCCTTCACAAATTCACGTTTCAGTAATCTACAAGGGCAGAGTGTGGTGCTGAAGGAGGAAAAGCTGAAGATACTTTTCATTCCTGTGAGAAATTAAAAAGAAGGCAAGTGCTTTGAGTGGTGAGCAAGTCTGCCTTAATTTTGATTCTACTAGTCTGCCATAAAGAAACTTCAAACAATGCCTATTTTACTGAACAAAGATATTTTGAAAATGATTGTCTTAAGGAGCTGTGGGGTTGGTGTGAATGTGGATAGAGGTAATTTTGTTCCTTTAGTGTACAATATATGTTGACAGTAAATTCTTCCTTCAGACAGTGGTTTTAAGAAGTTTTGCCTTGGGGGTTACACAAAATACTGTATTAGAAGTATAAGAAAAATCTTGCTTTTTATGTGGGACTTTTTAATAATATACCTATTTCAGTCTCCTTCTGTTTCAGCCTTTGTGTGTAGATCTCTCAGGTATCTTGAACAGTCTTTGTGGATAAGATCGTATTTAACAAGGTGCTTGACACTTGTAATATTTTGGAATTTGTTTGTGATTTTTATGCAAAAGCAAAATCATATTGAAATCAGACAGGAACCTAATTTGTGAATTATACTCAGGAAGTGCTTTGTGGAAAAATACTGAAAAATCAGTAACAGGGAATAGATATTTAATATTCTATTTAATATACTCAGCATTAGATACATCAGACTGTAAGAAGCATTTTTGAGTTTATTCCTACCAGTAAGTACTTGTTTGTATTAAGGCAAGGGGATGGCTTGGTTCTCATTCTGAAAAGCAAGAAAAAGCTAATGTCTTTGTGGACTCTGCACTCACAATGTCTTTAGGGGAACTTAGCAATAACAGTGTAATTGCTCTTTCAGCTGGAGTCTGGAATGTCCTGAGTTATTCTGAATGTGTGTTAGCCTCAGTTATTGGCACCCTGGTCCCCAGATGAATTTTTTTCTTCCACTCCTCTGCAGCATTCCTTCTCAAAAGGGCTACTCTTACCCTTTACCACATGATGGTAGAAGGGCTAGAGTTTGGAATGACAGTACTGAAAAGTAAAAGGATCTATAAAAGAAGAATCATAACTTTTTCCCAAAAAATCCCCGTGTAATCTTTGCTTTCATTTTGTTGAATCCCATGACAAGAAACTATCCAGTAAACAGTTTACTATTGCTAAATATCAGGACTAAATAACAAGAGCTGTGGATAAGATAACCACCATAATGAAGGTTGACTGAAGCCATACATAAACAAAGGCTTCTCAGACAACCTGGATATTTTGTACACGTCCCATCAGCAAAAAAAGGCATGGCATGGCTGCAATCCTCCAGTTCAGTACAGCTGCTAAACTGTAATTGATTATGAACTTGTGTAAGAAATTAGTTGTCCCACCCTGGTGAATAACCATCTCATCTCGCTCATTGTTAACTCACTACTTGCTCATGGTTGGGTTAGAGTGAAGGGGATATGGTAACATGCACAGCAATAAGTTTGGCACTGAAGAATTGCAGCTAAGGCTGGTTAATACTGGGTATTTTCAGAGATGGAGGATACAGCTCATCTGGTCTTCTGTTCTTTGCTCTACCTATTCAAAGAATTATAAATTGGTATCAGTATTCTGCTCTATTTTCTGTAGGCACTCCAAGAATGAGATTTGAAGTACTTAAGAGATCTACTAAAGCTCAGAAATAAAACATAGGTCATCTAGACCAATGGATCTTTCTGCAGTAAGAGCAAAGCTTGACCATGACAGTGTTTTCTTTGAAAACAGTTCAGCTCTGTCTCAGAAACTACAGATAATGAACGTAAGTATCCATATTTGTGTGCATGAGTGTGTAAACCAAAATAAAAATTCCAAAACAAAGCAAGTTGACTTGCTTCTTCCCATCTCCACATAGAATTATAGAACTACATAGATAGCAGTTGTGTTGCTTTGTGCATGCCTGAGGTGTAGTCAGGAATCAATACAGAACTACATTAAAAATAGAATGGAAAAAAGAAACTTATGTGCAGAAATGTGTTGCTGCTATTTTGTTTGCCTCTAAATGTTGTAAATAAATGAGTATGTTCAATTGGCCATGGATTATCCTTTATACTAAAAACTCAATTTGGAACAAGTTTTACAGCATACTTAATAACTTCTTTGGATTTTTAAAACTTTTTAATAACTTGGCATATGAATTTATGAGTGTACTGTCGTACTGTCATCAAAAAGAAGATCAAAATAGTGACTAGAATAAATGAAAAGGAGATAGAACTGGCACAAATTCTGTACGGAACAAAGAAGTTACCTTTATTATTCAAAGTACAACTCCTGTTGGGAACTTGCCTAGGTATCATATAAATCATGATGGAATAGGTCCTCTAATGAAGAAGGACCATTATGATGGGAAGCAGGTAGTCTCCATTTGAAATAAAAGGCTAGGCACAATTATACTGGCTGTTAGCGTGCAAGCAGCCAAAAGAGCCCTGTGTGTTATTAGGCACTTACCCTTACTACCTGAAGTGGAATTGTCTGATAGGAAAATTGGGTGGGACTTTCTGTGGAAAAAAATGCAAATTGTGTACAAAGTTGTCTGTATGAGTCTTATGACTGATTTTAGTGGTTTAAGGTTAAGTTTTCTTGGTAATGAAAGAAGTATTTTGGCTCTTCCTGAGGACTGTAAACTTTATTAAGCACATGCATGACAAGTAATCTGATAGTATGTCTTCTTGCCTCCCTAGTCCCTTAAACATTGGCTGAATCCCTTCATCTGAGACAGGCATTGCTTTCACTCTTCTGGCTATGACAGATGAATATGAATGGTGAATCTATCTTTGGAAGGCAGAAGATGAGATGCATTGTCTTTTAGTGGTCAAGTCTGATAGACATCCTTTTTTGTGTGTCAGTATTGAGTCTTATAAAAGATTTTTCAAAGTGAAAATAAGTTTTCCTGAGAGAGAAAGATAAGAAATGAAGGATTAGTAACTCCTACTGTGAAATTCTAGCCCTATTTCTAATGCTAGGTTAATAGTTGGTATTTGTGATCCTAAAGGCCTATGATTCTAATGAGAGATTTGCTCCTGACTTCAGGATGATCACAGTTTTACTCCTATGGAGCATTTGGGCTTTCCTAGGAAAGCTAATGTATAAAATACAACCTCTGCCAGCACATAATGAATTCAACATGATGGGAAGAGGATAACATAGAATGACATCCATAACCAATAATAGCTGCTGTGAGCATCCTGTCAATCAGTGTACTAATGTTAGTCACCAGCTTGATTAATGACATGGAAACACTCAGTCTTTCTCTGAATAGTGTCTGAGTGCCTCCTGCCAGAAGGAGATCACCTTCTGCTGAGCTTATACATATATGCAGGAATAGAGCCATTATGGGTGCTTCAGTGCATTGTGGAATAGCCTCTTCCAAATGAAGGGGCTCTGAGACATCATTCAGTTTGTACCTGCCTGCGTTTGTTTGCACATGTAAAATCAGCTGAGTCTCAGACCGAGGGCTGCTTTGTAGCTTTAAGCTCAGCAGTGGCTGTAGGCTGTGTTAGGGAATTTTTCTGTCACTTAAAGGAGAAAACAAGACTCATACTAAAGATGGCCCCAGAATTTCTTTGCAATGATCCTCCTTGAGAAGTTTGAAGTTTCTTGATCACAAATGGGAGAATACTTGAAGAAATGTGTGTATGTGGTAGAGAGAACTTGAGAAGGCAAGAAAAGGATTTCATTGAATAATTTCCAAAAAGCAAAAAAGAATGATTTCTATCAAACCAGAGGGAAACAGAACAGTAGTGTGAGGGGACAGAGTCCTTTTACTGTCTGAAAGTACTGGAAATTTTACTCAAGACTGGGCAAAGTTCTGCATTGTGGTATTAGATGTCAACATCCTGAGATACTCAGCTTGGCACAGTGAGACTGCTTCATTGCCTCATTTCATGCTAGTGTGTTTCACGCTGTGTGCTAAATATGCCTAGAACTTGGCTTTTTCTTCTATGTGCAATAGATTAAATCCTCTTATTTTGACCAGGAATATCTTTAGCAGTATGCCCTGAAATGCCTTATGGATTCAAGCTGTCCCTTAATCAATGCTGCAGACGATGCATTTTTTTTGTTTTTTTTTTCTCAAATATATGAACTATGACACTAGATTCAACCTGGCATACATCTGTCAGACCAGACTGAAAGCATTCAGTTAGAGCCACTTCATTACCAGCACAGGGCCAACAAATAGGGGACAATCTAAAAAAGGGGGATTGAAATATAGCATAGATGAGAAATATATCTCAAAATAAGGTCATAATGGAGGATATAAATTGCACAGCAATCCAGACAGCAACAGGACATCCTCAAAATATGCTACAGCATCTGCATACTGATACTGACTTTTACAAATATGCAACAAATAGAGATTGTTTGTGAAATGAACAGCTATAGGTCAAGATGTAACATAACAGAAAAAACAACTTTGCAAATATAAATGTTTATTATTAGTGGACAGTAATTGCTTCCTACTAAAATTGGCAAGAATTATGAACCCAACCCCCTTTGGTACTTATTGGAGAATTAGAAGGCTAATGAGAGAGTGTAGCAAAAAAACATCTTCTGCCTTCTAGAAAAATCAGCAAAGCTAGACCATAATGAAAAATACTCTAGTGTATTGAGAGTTATTGGGCTGCAGATCCACCACTAAAAATCTCCAGTGCTTGATACTGAACCAAGAAAAGAAAAATACAAAATGAAAAATCTTGCATTGGCTGAAGGACATGCAGAATTCTTTCCCATCTCTTTTTGTTGTGATTGGTAAGATTTGTGTGAAACACTGCTGGACTGCCATACAGCAAATGACAAGCAAGAGATGAACATGTCTGGTTTGATCTTCGAGCTTCTTTGATAAGATGCAGGTAAGAGTTAATGTTATCTCTACATATTGTGGCATGTTTAACATCTGCTATTCCTTTCTGGGTTTGCTTGCTGTTTCAGTCCTTAACTTATGACCTTTTCTTTTTTAATTTAGCCATTGATTACACCCCAGGATATGTGATTCATTTGAACTGCAAAATCCCTATTTCTTGTGCTACTAATAAGCATTGTGCCTAGTGAAAGCTGTAGCAGAAGAGAAAGGGAGGAGGCCTAACAGGCTTGACACTGTCTTTTGTCTGTGTTGCAGCAAGGGGAGAAGGAAAGATGTATAGGAATTGTCTTATCGTCGTGCACATATATACATGTACATAAGCACTTTTATTTGTTTATCTAATCTCTTGGATGCTTTTTCAATGCCTGTCTTAAACCTTTGCTCCTGAAGTAAGCAAGGAAAAACTATATGACAGGCATTTAATTTTTTTCTTTTTCAAGAACAGCTAGTGTCCCTTGTGTTGAGAAGAAAATGGGACTATGTGGAAAGCTAAATTTCAATTAACACATCAAAGGGCAGTTTGTGGTGTTTTGCCTATAACTAGGGTTTAACTGAATTGCAGGACTCTGGGAATTTTGTGTTTTCCTGTAGGCTCACTTGCTGCATTCTTACCTCTCCTACTTTTCTGCTCTTCCTCTGCTTCTCTGAAGGGGACAGATGAAAGCAGTATAATCTTATTGAATATGGTTCTTGCTGATGAATTAGATGAACAGCTGCTGGGAACAGTCTAGGAATACAATTTGGTGAGAAAAAGAGATGAGATACAAAAAAATTCCCTTATGATGCCATTCATTCTATATGCAGTATTATACCATATTGGTGGAAAAATGGGAAGGCCTAAAACTCAATTTCACTTTGAGCTGGTTTAAAAAGAGGCAATTCTACATACATTGCAGCCACAAAACCATATATTTATAAGCACAGACTTTTACTTTGTAGGTAGCAACTGCACAGCTGTATACATTTGATTTTTTGCATGCATAAGAATTTACTTTTACAGGCAAACTATTGTACTTTCTTCCCAGTATTACCCAAACAGTTATGCTAATTCTTACATTATGTAGTTCATCTCTTTTCTTTGTGCTTTAAACCAGCTTGGGAAGGGGGAGAAAATCCTACATTTTGGCATGCAGGACAATCAGAAATCCAATCCAGAAAATGGAAAAGTCATTGGTGTGTCAGTGTTCCTGCAATATCCTCCAGCTCACATTTTTGCATTGTAAAAACCCAGCATGCAATTGTGTGTTAAGATTGGAAATTAAAGCTAATCTCCTCAGTTGCTTTATGAATGTTATACACCAAGTGAAGCAATAGCATTTTGCTTTCTTGTCTTGCTAGTTTAGTGAATTCTTTCACAGTTCTTTTTCACCAAGCAGAGTCTGGGAAACACACAGAGAATTAAACACACCTGTCTACAGAAGTGGGAAAGAGTTACATTGATCTTGGATCAATTGCCATTTAGTGTAGTTATAATAATTCACATATTTTGGAAAGGTTGACGGGGATCTTGGTAATATAGAAACTGCTAAAGCCTTTGGCCACACATCCCATATTTTGAACCAGATGTCTGTGGTTTACTCACTTGTTTCCTTTCATCCCACTGCAGGCCAGTAGTAGGAGTTGGATTCTTTTCTTGATTGGTGAGTTTAAAACAACTGAAAACCTTCTTATGCTGTGTACATTTTGTAAACTACAAGCTTGGTCTGAAAACATAACCATTTTAGAGTTTTAAGCAAGTAATAATAAAAAAAGTTATTCTGGAATAGAATTTTTTTCATGCTTAGAAAAATGGACGAGGCCTTCTTGATAGTTACAATAAATGGAAAAAGAAACATGTATTTTTAAAAATGAACTCTTAGAAATAATCTAAATGTTTAATAGTAGTCATGAAGATTTCAACATAAGTGATGTTTTGGTTTCCTTAACAGGGAGTGCATGAGTTCTTAAGATGGAAGTGTCATCAGATCAACTGTAACTATAGCTTGACACTCCATGTGTCTGTGCATGTGCATAGCTTGATTTTATCGAAGTATCAGTAACAGTGATACCTAAAGCTAGTGCGGATAAACACGGGTTTCTGATGGCAGCATCTTAAGTGCAGGAGAAAAGCTCTTGTGCAGGTTATGTTTATAGTACCATCATATCCCTGAGGTGCTGACAGAGCTTCATTCACAGTCTTTCTGTGACTTGCTTTTCTGTATTTCACATTTCCCTTCTCTTTCTTGATGAAAATAATTGATATTACTTTGCTTTAAATAATGACATTAACAATTAACATAATAACAAATTTTAGTAGCCTGGTTATTTTAAAAGAATTCAAAATGTCAATTTGACTTCTTAATGGTTGTAAAAGGTATGTTTTGGACAGCAGAATTGTATTTTAAGAAATAATGTAATTAATAAAGAATAATTCTTTTTGACACATATATATGTATAAAAAGTGCTAAACCTAGTTTTCTTAATTTTTTTTTTTTGCCAGAATTTTTATTTTATGTGGAAGTTTGTTTTATTTTACTAAGGCCTTGGCTCCCCAGTTGTAACAGTTGTACATCTTGATCTGTTAAACCAAGCAACCAAGTTAAATGAAACAGGTTCTCCAGTCATGAAATCATTACAGTGGGGGAAAAAAAAAGAAGAAAAAAAGAAAGAAAGGAAAAAAAAAAAAGAGGTCCAGTCTATCCCTGTTGTGGCAGGAAGTGGGTAACTAGGTCATCCCTGACAGATGTTTGTATAGGCTGCTGTTAAAAACCACAAATGAAGGGGATTCTGCAACCTCATAAATCTATTCCATCTAATCTAGACTTTAGGTTAAAAGGGTTTTTTTTGTTGCCGTTGTTTCATTTTTTGTATCTAGACTACTCTTCTTTGATGCAAATTAAGCAGTTACTTGTTATAATTCAGGTGTGTACAAAGATCTGTTGACCATGACTTTCTGTATGCAACCTTTTATGCATTTTACAACCAGTCTTCTTTTTTCTGAGGAAGCAAAGCCTCATTTCTTTAACCTTTCCTTGTAAGTCATATTCTCAAAATATCATTCTTGTTGATTTCATTTCAACTCTATTCAAATTGTTGAAATTGTTCTTGGAGTGCATTGCCCAAAATTGCACAGAATGCTCCAGCTGAGACCTCAGCAGCACTGAAAATTGCAAAATAATTAGGTCCTGCATCTCACATACTGCACACTTCCTAATACATCTTGGAACGTGAAATGCCTTTCTGCAACATCATCTTGTTGACTTATATTTAGTTTGAAATCCACTTGAACCTTCCTATCCTTCTTTGCAATCCTGTTGCCTTGTTAAATCATCATCAGGTTATATTAATGTACTCTGTTATTTTTGTCAATTTCAGTCTGTGTAGTATTGCAGTTGTAGTTTCTCACATTATAAATATTTTGGATTAAATACTTTGGATTCTGATCTGCTTACCTGTCTTTGCAACCCCCTTCCAGACTTTTTGCAGATTTTACAAGTTTGCTCCCTTTTCTATTTTCCAAACTGTTCAATGAAAAATTGAGTAGAATAGGATGGATGAGAAGTCCCTGAATGATGTTACTGCAGTGCCATCCTACACAGTCAGAAAACCATTAAATAAATACTTTTTGGGAGAAATACTTTAGTACTTGTGTATCAACTGTTACTTAACTTTGTCTACACCATTTTTTGTATTGTAGACAAAATTAAAGAGGACCCAACTAAAGACTTTGTTAAAATACAGATACCACATTTACTGCTTCCTTCTTATTCAATAGGCCTGCTGCCCTTTCTAGGAAGGAAATTGGAGATGTTTGACACAATAATGATCTTAAGATTAGATTTTAAAGCCTTACTACCTAATTGTTTTCTATCATATTATTCTCTTCATGCCTATACACTAACTGCCTAATAACCTATGACAGTATCTCTCAGAGATGCATGGTTATTTATGAAAAGCCAATGGCATTTTGTTTCCTAAGGCAGTATTGTCATCATTTCTAGTCTTCTCGGACCTCTCTTGCACTTCATGAATTCTCAAAAAACCCAAACCGAAACAAAAACCCCCTCCAGAACACCCTCCCCCCTGCTCCCTTCCCAGAATCATCATACATAGATTATTTTTATCTTTTAAGTGCTTCAGGGTAATTTTTAGCACATTTTCCTAGGAAAACACAGTTTATACGATCCTACATATGACCAGTCAGGCCACACCATGCCTTTTGAACTTGTTGCTTACTCTCCAACTGAAGTGGACCAAGTCATTGTGGTCTCAGAGATACCACATTTCTACAGATTTTGTCAAAATAAGCAGGTAAATAGAGAGCCTTCCATGGCAACAAGGAATTCACTGTAAATGAAACCCTGATATCAGGTACTGGAAAACTCACACAAGAATGTTATGAATATTCTTGCCATAAATTTCAGTCATACTTTTTTGCTCTGGGCTAATGCAATCAGGAGACATGAGGACACAGGGAGGCTGGCTTTATCCACTGCTTTCTGAACTATGTTTAAGTCAGCAGGATTGGAAACTGACATTTCTTAATATTGCTTAACACATTCCTTCCCTTTTCTGGTCTGTGTGTCTTAGACCTTCATTGAAATTAATTGCTTTGCATGTCTGACACCAAGATATTTTGTAGACACATCAGGCAAATAAGCTTTGAATATTTCAGACTTCTTTGGGTCACATTATTTGCTGTCCTTTACTTAGATAGTCTTTTACTTACATCCTTTCCTAGATTAACTCATACAGCCTCTCAGCCTTCATGCTTTGTTCATTATGTGAGTTTACTATTCTTTTAAACTCATTTTTAGTAATCAGTTCTTGTTTCCACTGTTTTGCCTGATTCCTTCCTGTTTTTCAGTTAACCAAATAGCTCCTGATGAAGCCTTTCTGCTCTATTTCAGTGGTTACTTTATATCAAGGTAGTCTGCTGTTGTGCCTTTAATACACTTCTTTCAGTAACTGTTGGCTCTCCTATGCTCCTATTTCCTTATGAATTTCTTCCAAAAGATCTACCCACCCGTTCATTCCGTAAGCCAAGAAAAATCCACTTTTGGAAAGCCATACTCTTTCTGTCACTCTATGCTTTCTCTGGCATCATTAACTTTATTGTTTTGTGATCTGTTTCGTATTTTTATCTTCCACCTTTGTCTCATTAGGAAGCATTAACTGATGAGCTAAATATGCAAAGCAGCCTTTCCTCTCTTACCTCTTCAATTGTCTCAGTACCCTGAAAGAAAGGTTATTCCAAATCTGCTGCCTATGGGGCTGTTATCTTTTTTTTGGAGGTGTGCTCGGACAGAACAAGGGGTAGGACACTGAACTGAGTGGGTGGCAGAACAGCTGGAGCAAAGCTACTCCCCTATTCCCAGCACAGGGGGCATTGCAGAATGATGCAGCAGACCAGCTCATCTAGACCTGGAAGGGAACAGAGGCAGAGAATCTGTAATTAGAATACTGTTATTTTAGCATCTAATATTTAATCATCTGTCAGGCTTATTGTTGGTATTTTGTGGCCAAAATTTGAAGGCCTTATTCAACAATTACAAAAACACCTCAAACCAACAACCCTGAACTGGTAAGACTTTTGCCTGAAAAAAGCATCAAGACATGCCCCATTGCTATTGGAAACCATATACAGACATGGCTCTCTGCAAACACTGTCTGTCTCTAATGGTTTAAAATCAGAGGCAACAAAATAAGCTGCAGGCAAGACAGATACTTCAGCAAAGAAGATATGAGGTGTAAAGAGTGAGACAGAGCTATGAAAGACATGTGGGAAAGCATGAGCTTAAAAAAACATGGAGAGGAAGCCTGACAGATAAGAGGGGCCTGTTACCTGAGAGCAGCATTGTAAAAGGAATAGTCTGAGTGTAGAAAAAAAATTGCAGGGAAGAGCAGACAAGTAGATTGCAAGGGACATGGGAAGAAAAGTATTATAATAAAATGAAAACAGACATATGGGGAGAAAGAAAATGAATGTAGCATCCATCCAGATTTTTTTTTTTATTTCTTCACAAGGGAACATTTAAAACCAAATTATTTTTTATTAAAATGACATAAACAAGAAGACTGTAAAACTGTCTTTGATTCTGACTGGATGTAGCTAATAATCAAAGTAGCTAGAGCTGGAGTAAAAAGGAACATTTGCATGGCAAATAAAATCTCCCAAATTCCATTTAATTTTTGTGTTTGTTTTGACAGGAAGTTGTTTGCAGGCTTCTCGGAGATTTGCAACAAAAATCATTATAGCAGAGGTGGATCACTGGATCTGACTAATGGTGATGATATTAAAGGTATAATAATTGCAGTTTATGACAATTACATAAATAATAAAAATAGAATTGTGTTTACATAGTGTTTGTGTCTAGTTCTTAAATACAGGCCTAATGTGATAACATTGTTTTCATTTTAGCTTCTCTGCATCTTGATAGGCTGGTAGGGGAGATATTTTTGCTAGTATATTATTTATGCATGTTTTTGTTACCTTGCAACTCAGAGTTGCCAGCAAGTGCCATATTAAAAAAATTGTAAAGCTTGTAGAGCAGTATATGGCTTAAGAATACAGCTCTAATTCAGTGAGCCTCAGAATTGATTTAATTGAGTTCAAAGTAACTTTTTCCTATAAAAGTGTTATTGCACTAAACCACTTTTAGAAAACTTTAACTAAACTTTAAAATTTATGTTAGTACAATTGCAACATTCCTATTCACTCATAAATAGAAATGCTTTGTGAGAAACAGGTGCAGAAGCTGTTCCAATCTGAGATGGTGTTCTATCGCAGCAATGCACTTGCTGCTGCAGTCACGTGGCATTTTACCTTGTAGATGTGCCAAAACTGCACTCTGAATCTTCTGACCTACAGAACACAGACTGGAAGATTCTAGTCATTATCCCAACCCAGACTGGCCAGGAGCACGTTGGTCTGATCCAGGGAGGGTCCGTACGTGTGCTCAGCTGTTTTAGGAGAAGGAAGGACAGAGTGTTTGAGCTACAAACTTCCAACATTCACCAAGAGAGAAGACAGTATATTTTTCTGTTATGTTTTTGCAGCATATTGCATTTCATTTAACCTAGAAATATCATAAATACATTATTTTGATGATGAAATAATTTTGGCATTTTCTACACAAGGTGCTATACCAGTGTGTCCATGTAGTTGCAAGAATATTTTTCTACTAATGCTAGTTAAATCAGATTGGCTGCTGGTGTTGGCATAGTGATAGGATCTGTGTAGGTCTTTCTATATATGGGGTAGGTGAGTGCATGTGTATACATATTTTTATGTACCAAATTCATAAATATTGGCAAATATGCAGTGAGGCATACCATACTGTAAAAGCTTATGCTTTAAGAAAATACTGCTACGGGTCTGTTATCTAGTGCTAGGCTGACAAGGAACTAACGAAGAATTTGAAACCTCCATTTCACTGGCATTACAAATAATTGAGGGGATAAATCAAAGGATCCTAAGTCTTGGTTGCTCTACTGTCTTGCGCCAAGTCCAAGGAGATGGAAGAAGCTAAATGTAAAATAGATGCCAAAAGCATTAGACGTAAAGACCCTAATGATCTCTGACTCCTGGCATTTCCCTGATTTGTAGCTGACAGAGACTGATTTAAGTTTGGAAGCATATAGTTTAGCATATAGTTTAGAGCATATAGTTTACTACTTTCCAAGGATATTGTCATTTCTTGTAACACTTCGCTTTCCTTCCTAAAAGAACCAGCCTGCTAAATCAATTTCCTCTTCTACCTCTACTTCTTCCAATCATTTCATTAATTGGAGGAGTTCCTTCTAAGTACTGATATAATTAAAAAATGGTCTTATTTGGAACCTATATGTAAACATACATTGTTTATATAATCAGTTACCTGGCGTGGTCAGTCGCTACGCCTTGGTATTGCGGTATCTGCTGCTTGCATGAAACCTAAGCCAGCTAACAGCAAACTGACTTTGGTGAGAAAAACAGAAGTAAGATATATGCAATTATTAACAACATGTAATATTTGATGTTATTAGATACAAATCTTTCATGAGGACACCAAAATGTATTTGATGCCTATGAACAATGAAGGTGAAGGTCTCAGAACAGGGAAGGAACTGCCATATCTCTGTAACTTGTCCCACAGTCATAGCATATTCTTCCTTAAGAACATGTGGGATAAACTCTGGATTTTGTGTAATGTTTGAAATTATGTCTCTTTGTTCTCTAAAGGATGTATGTGGAAATTTTGTAATTGACATTTGACCTGAGTTCACAGTAATCTTTATAGATGCAAGGTAGATGTCTCCAAAAACTCATTCCTGCTGTAATCTTCCTTATTGTCACGATTCAGACCATTAATTCTTTTCTTTAAGCACCCTCCTTTGCTATCTGCCAGTTAACTTCTTACTTCCTAGAGATTGTGAACTTACTGTGATAAAATTTTCTTGCAGAGATAATTCCAGTGACAAAACTGAAAGCTCTTATGATTTGAATGCTTTTCAGGATTTTGTTGCTTATCTTTTTTTATCTTTGGAATAAGGAAAATTCCTTATGCTTTTCTGTTCTTCATCTTTCCTCAATTAGAGTTACTACTGCTATAAACGTTGCTAACTGTCATTTGACACATTCTTATGAGAAAAACAGCACACAGGCTTTTCACTCCTCTCTATTCTGCTCTGAGTTTTGAGGTCTTTGTCCTTAGGAATTAGCAAAACTAAATGAGTTTTCTGGGACTTCACCTGGAATCAAGTTTTCCCATGTAGGTAGGTGTGTGGCACCTTATTGTTATCCAGAGCAATCCCACTGACAGTTGATTCCCTCTATCTACTACCTCAAGTTATGCCTGATGTTAATGGTATGCAGTGTTCACATAAACCTTGATAGCAGACTATTCTGTTCCTAAAAAGTAGAAGGCAAATATATAATAAATATTAATTTTTCCTTTTGAAAAAAATAATTAGTAATACTTAGTACTATTTGAGTTGGATTTAGTATTTAATATTTTGGACAGGTGAGGCTGACTGACTGCTCACCACTGTGAGAGAAAGGCCATCTCTCTGGCCACTGGATCATAAAGTTTTATTGCAAAATAAAGACAGGGCATTCACGGAAAAGCATTATGTACATTTATGATGCTATTTGATAAGGGAAGTATTTTGAAATTTGAAATTTCCAAAAGGTACTAAGGAAGATGTTCTCTCCTGCCATGGATACTATTAAATTCATAACACTGAAGCCATGTGGCTTTACAAATAAAGGGGTACATTAAAATCAGTGTCAGCTCTAACTCAGTAGGAAAGTAGGTTTTCTATAAATTAAAGAGAGGAATATACCCAGCTCCATGTATTCTTGAAATTATAGATGTTATCTCGTCTGGAGATGATCTATATAATTCACATTCTGCTTTCAATCTCTACATCAACAACTCATGAAACCAAGAGATACAGCTCTACTGTGTTACAAAATGCAGACTCAACCCATATTTTGCAGCAGGTACTGTGCTTTGCTGGGAAGTCCTGCAGTATGTGCCCATTTACTCCTGGTCCCTTGACGAGGTGTTGTCTAACACATTATGAGATGGCAAAGATCTGATTATTTTTCATAGTGTTGATGTCTGAAAATATAAAAGACACTTCAGCATTTTTATAATATTTAATCTGCATGTCTGATAGAGGAAGTAATGAATGGGATCTTCTTCATGATGTCCTGTTCCCCTAACCAAAGCAAATAATGCTTTATTTATACAAGAAGTCTTGACTGTGTTAGTGGAATGATTTGTAGGCAACAGTTTTTAAGCACAACTGGAAGAATGCTTGCTTATGTATGGTTTTGTAAGGATAGCAGGGGTTTGTATTAAGTGGATGCAAAAGGCTATAAAAAAAGAGACAATTTCTTTCACTTACTGCTTTTTACTTGGCAGATTTTAAAAGCAGCATGCTGCAGCAGGATATATTTATCAGGAAACGAGGTGCATGTTCACTTATGCTATCATGGATTGTGGGATTATGAGTATGTTTTAGTTTTAACCTAGCAAGAATATTCCATACCAGCTGCTAAGTATTAAGATTGCAGGCAGAGTGAACTAGCAGTGTTTTACTTCATTCCCAGGTATTGGAAATTTCCTGATGTAATTTGCTTATGTAAAGTCTGAGAAGTCTTTAGGATCACGTCCTTAAAAGTAAGTCCTTGTTGAAATATCAGATCACCTCTCTGAAAAAAAAAAAAAGAAAAAAAAAAGAAAAAAATAAAATTATAGATCGNNAAAAAATTAAATCCACCTTCTAAAAAAAAAAAAAAAGAAAAAAAAAAGAAAAGAAAAAAATTATATTAGCTGTTACTTGATAACTAGATATATGCCCTGGAACAGACTTGTTTAGCAGTAAACATACTAATTTTTACTTTAAGTTAATACCAAACTGCCAATACCAAAGGAAACTTCCAGCTATGCTGTATACTTGTGGGAGGTGAAGATCTTAGATAATTTCACAGATGTCACTTTAAAAGGAAGAGACAGAATTAGTAATATGTGTGTTGTGCAGACTGCTGCAATCCAACATTAGTAATCTATTCCTGTCATTCTCAAATAGAGGGGAAAGTAGGTTAGTAGATGGACAGGATGTCTCCACACAGCAACCACAAAATAAGCGCCACACCTGAATGACGGAGATATTCTTCATATGCACAAAATGCAATATATCTGCAACCCGTGATTTTTTTGTAAGTAATCATTGTTATCCCTGTTATATATAAATAAATATATATATATATAATATATTTACCAGTTGCACTGGTAAATTAAAAGGCTTTGTTTCAGAAGTGACTTTCCATATATCTCACATTCTCAGTCATGGTTATGTTAATATCAAGGAAGGAAAAACTGAAAAATTCGGCTAAGTTTGCATTTTAGTCTCTAAACTCAAGGCAGAGAGGGACGTTTTGAAATTTGCCAGGTCGGCTTTGGTGCCAACCTGGGAGCCCCAGCCTGGTGGTTGAAGCGGGTGAGGTGCTGGGCCTGCTAAATGGCTCCTGCCCGACTTCCAGTTCATCCGATGGGAGCTCCCGCTCCTCCGCGAAGCGGGTTGCGGCTGGCGGCCAAAGCCTTCTCCCTCGGGACATCAGCTTCTCCCGAGTGCCCCGAGTCTCTGCTGCCACACCGTCCTGTCCGGGAAAAGAACGCTGAGAAGCGGCAGGCGCCCGAGAGCCCCCGGAGATGGTGCCTGAACAACGTTCACCTGGACCGCGCTGGGAAGAGCCCGCTCAGCCCCGCCGCTGCCCGCACTCTCGCAGCAGCGGGCTGGGCTCGCCCCGCGCGGCCGCACGCCGGG
>VZRH01004235.1:517-98450 GCA_013397555.1 Urocynchramus pylzowi | reverse complement strand
CGCCGCCCCCGCTCGCTCGTGAGCGCGGCGGCGCCGCGTTGTTACCCCCCGCGCCGGGCCGCGGAGAGGGACCCGCCGTGCTCCCTCCGTCCCCGGATTGTCCGCCTGCCGCAGCCGCTCGCGTCTCCTCGGGCGGCCGCTCGCCGCGTCCTCCCCGAAATAGGCTCCCTCCGCCAGCGGCTAAGTAGAAGTGCTGCGCCGGAGGATGCAGCCGCTGTTGCTGGAGGGAGTTGGGCACTTTTGGCATCATGGAGGTGGAAAGAGAGGGGCCGGAGGTTCGTCCCCATGGCGAAAGCACCCTCGGGGGCGGCCGGTTTTGCGGCCAGAAGTGACAGGGCGCCTTGCGGCCGCCACGGAATGACTGCAACTTTCTCCTGTCCTCCATCACGCCTTCGATGATAATATTTTTCTCCTCCCTCCCCTGCTCCTCCCCTCTTGTGTTACACCGACAGCGACAGCAGGGTGTTGTGGGTGTTTGCAGGGAATATCTGTATGAAGGTTATGAGCAAACAAGTCCCTTCGCTGTTCCCTTTCGGGTATTGTCTGCTTTTCCTCCTTGTGTTGTGTTGCCACAAGATGTAGCAGTTATACAGCTAGTGAGTTGCTCGGCGCTTTTAGCTAAAATAACTACTTGCTGAACGCCGGTTAGTGGCGGAGGAGAACTTTTATGCACAGATGCTTGCATTCCGAGCAGTTGTATAATTTTAATTGATTTGCCCCAGATTAATGAATACCATGTAGCATTTCTTGTAGCATCTGCGAAACGCCATCGCCCAAGCAGGAAACTTGCTAACTTAAAATAGAAATAGTTGCGAAGATGGGGAGTCTTTGTTTTTTAGGTCTTCCTGTGGTTGGTTGCTTGTTAGCTTGCTTTTTGGGTTTTCTTGGGTTTTTTTATTTGGTTGATAAGCAATGTAGGGACTTAGTAACAGGGATTCGACATCCTGAAAATGTATAATGCAGTCTGGTTTCTCCATTTTCCACACCAGTAGTTGTCAGACTTGTATCACTCTGTGTCACTTTTGCACACGCTCCTGCAGGTAGATTGACATGAAATGCTCTAGAAAATACCTGGGAAGGAATTATGGTATATGTTAAAGATGCTGAGTAAAGTGGCAGGCATTTTGTGCTCATCTTCTCTGGGAAGCCAAGGCTGTTAGAAAAGCCACCACCAGCAGCCAAATTCTTAGTTTTAAGTTTATTGAGAGCAGGTTTCTTCGCTGTTGCAACACTTGTTATGAATATACATGCAGGTAATATGTATATGTAGGATATTTTTGGATGTATTTCAAATACCTGCCATATAAGTTTGAAATTATTATTGCAATATAAATTATGTATCTCTTTATTTTAACAAAAAATGGTGGTCCTTGAGGAGCTCTGCTGAGACAAGAAAAATATTTTTTGGGAAGCTCATTTTTAATATGATGATTATGCTATTTACATTTTTCTTACAACTCATGCTGTTGGATTTTTCCGGGTACTGTAATTTGCATCCTCTAATACAGAATGTGGATTAAAAGCAATCAAAACCTTGGTGTTTGCTTGGTACTATAATGTGTTGTATTTGCATGGTGTTCCTGGGTTGTGTTTAAATTGTGTGTCCTCACTAGGTAGCTCTCTTTAAAATGAGCATAAGCTGCCATGCTTGGATTCATGTTTTGCATTCATGCTTGTGGGATGTTATCAAGGCATCTTACTTTATGTATATATGTTTTACAAAGAAGTATCTTGCCAGAAGTCAATAGGCCCTGAAATATAAATACGTTAGTATGTTCATAGATACTGGCTTATATAAGTGAAAGATTGATGCCAGATCAAACTAATAAGCAAGGAATATTTGCAGTGCAGTGTGTTTATGGGAGTCTGGGCCATCATCAGTTCTGAACTTGTGATACCTAGTGATGTTAATGGAGCTTGTGAGTTTTGGAGCAGTGCTCGAGGCTGCTGGCCCATACTGGATCACAGCTGCAATGCTGCTGGTGCCAGTTTTGAGTGGGTAATATTTACCAATACAGCGCATTTGGCACTTGTGCAGAGCTTCTTTCCCAGCCTGGCCTTCTTGTTTGTGGATTAAAATCCCTTTGGTTGGCTCCTGTGAGAGTTATGTCCCTGTTGCCTTTGGAAGTGCAGACCTTCACAGAGTGTACCATGTGTGCTGTGGTTGATCTGACCTCACCTATGAAGGTCTGGTGTCAGCTCACATGGGCATTTGAAGATTCTGGTTTATTAAGAACAGAAACCCTCAGCACCTTGATTTAGGAAGTTCTAAAAATATTTTCGGAATCTCTAATAGGAAAAAAGCAAAAAAGTAAAGCTCTGGCATATATAACAATTGCACAAACACATTTAAAAAAAAATGGCAATATCTTGTCAGTCTCAAGAGATTACTTGGAAAATGTGGGTGAAATTAGGTGAAGTAAAAGATTAAAATTTTTAAAAAATATTTTACATTGCAGCAACATGTATGCATCTTCTATATCTTGATCTGGAGTGGCCTCATGGCTTTGCTGTATTGATTTGATTTTATGTTTTGAGGTTTGGAAATGAAAAGACTGGGATGGACTTGAATGCAATTGCAGCTGTACACTTTTACTGTATAAGAACTATCTCTTGTTTGCATTTTAGTGCAGCTTGTAAATGTCTGTCGTTCTGTCAGTTGTTTTATATTCCCATAACTTATGTGTGGTGTTTGTGGTCACTTAAGAGCCCTGCAGTAGATGTTATCAGGAATTTTGGAAGACTGTTATACGATATTATTTTACATACTGTATGTGTGGTTGTGTGACTAAATCTTGTGCCACAGCTCACATAATTGCAGTCACACAATTTCCTGTTTGAAGTTTCTTGACTTTTGTCTGCTTTATGTGTGTGTTTTTAAAGCACATACCTGCAAAGTGCTGTTTTGTAAAAGGAGAATGTTTAGGCCAACGCTGTCAAGGCAGAGTCAGAAGAAATTCCACAGATTGCCTTGGGTTGGGAGGGACTGTAAAGATCATCTAGTTCCAACCCCCTGCCATGGGCAAGGACACCTCCTACCAGACCAGGTAGCTCAAAGCCCCATTCCAATTGGCCTTGAACACTTCCAGGCATGCTGCAGGTGCAGCTGCACAACTACTGGAGAGTCAACCTGTTCCAGAGTCTCACCACCCCCAAAGTAAATAATTTATTCCTAATATCTAATCTAAATCTACTCTGTATCCATTTAAAGTTGTTGTCCCTTGTCCTGTCCCTTCATGCTCTTGTAAAAAGTCTCTGTCCAACTGTCTCATAGGCCCTCGTTAGGTACTGGAAGGTGCTGTATGGTCTCCCCAGAGCCTTCTCTTCCCCAGGCTGAACAACACCAGCTCTCTCAGCCTGTCTCCATAGCAGAGATACTCCAGCCCTCTGATCATCTTCGTGGCCTTTGTCTGGGTTCTTCCAGCAGGTCTATGTCCTTCATTGCTCTCCAGGTGGGGTCTCAGCAGAGTGGAGTAGAGGGGCAGATTCCCCTCCCTTCACGTTAGAGATATGCTGCTTTTGGTGCAGCCCAGGACATGCTTGGCTCACTGGGTGGTGCTGCAGTGTCTGGTAATTAAGCATAATGCTTTGTAAGTTATTTTTTGTGTGTGCTGTTGGCTTTCAATACTCTGCTAAAAGCCAAATAGAGCTTCGAATTAACAGGACAGGAATGCAAATTTCAGTCCAAATTTATATATGATGGCAAAATGTAAATAAACTTCTGCCATGTATTTGACGGTCTTTGAAGAAATTATGTTGTATGGGTAGCAAACTTTGTTGGTGACTTTTTTACTAAAATTTGATAAATGTGTATTGTTTGTATTTATTGTTACCTAAAATATGATGGTAGTTGTGTGTCTGAGCACAAAGGTACAGTTTATTTCCTCCTTAAGTTTCCAGTCTAGAAAATGCTTCTAGATGCCAGGTTGTATCTGTATGCTACATACAATATATTAGTCCATGAACATGAAAGCAACTTGAATCTTATTAAAACTTCCAGGGTTGTTGTTTTCTGTTGTTTGCGTGTAGTGTAAAACCTCAGCTACTTTATTTGCTTTAACAGGAAGTTCTCAGTAAGTTTGTTGGCTTTTATCCTTATAACTCTAGATTAAAAATTGCATGGATTTGGCCAGTTTATATGGAGGCAGAGAAGAACAGGAATGCTTTTTGTATTTAAAAATGATGGCATATTTTTACTCAGAATGAGCACAGCAATCATAAAAGGTTATTTAGGCTGGCTGTGGCATGAGCAGGTGTTGTCTGAGATTGATGTTGTGCAGTGATACACACAAATTCTAGCTTGTGGTATTATTGCTGGTTTTGTTGAACATGTGATTCTCGTAGTAAGCTGATGCTTATGCCAAATTCTTTGGAGATCTTGTAGCATGTCCAAATGAGAAATGGGAAAGGAAGCCTTTTTTTAATAGAGATCCTTTTTTGAATCTGGTTTTCTGAAACGCAAGTGCTGCAGCAAATAGAGAAAATTAGTTCTTGGCCCCCTGTTTTGTTTTAATTCTGTGTTATTCTGCCTGGAATGGAATTTCCCATTAACCTATTCCATTTTAAATGAAGAGGGAATCGATGTAGGGACAAGATGTTTATATTTATTACCTCCATTCAAGTAAAAAACTTGTTACTTCTCTCATTCTTATTTTCCCCCTCTATGTTTTTTTCTTGTTTGCTTTTTCTTTCAGCAAGTAATTTTTTTCTCCACCAAGCTGAAGTAAACTTGCTTGTTAGTAATAACTGTAGTCTGCAGTTAGTATTGACATTTTTTTGGATTTTCTTAGAGACCGATAATCCTAAATGATTGCAAAATACTGTTGTGACTGCTGGGAAACCCTACCATATATATGTGCATCATGATCAAAGTTAGTTCTGTAGAATTTTGCTACCTTAAGAACTGAGATTATGGAAATATGACAGGCTTAAATGGACCTTTATGCTTTTTGTTCTTGGTATAAGGTTGTGTTTTAAAGTAGTACTTGCTCCCAATCCATTTGCTCCCATACTAAATTTTTTGCTTCCATGCTGAGCTCTTTTTCACAAGAAAAAATGTTGAAGTTAGTAAATTGTTTTTATGCAGTAGAGTAGTTCCTGCATTGTAGCTAAAAAGCATAAAAGCACACAAGTGGGAGGAAGAAAAGCTTTATGAACTTCTTTCTGTTTGGCTTGGTGTGTTTCAGCTATAAAAGAGGCAAAGGGAAATTAGGGTTGCCAAATTGCTCTGAGTGGATATGAAGGTGGGTAGAGGAAGAAGAGTGGTCAGGGTTTCTGTTGAGAATGCCAGTACTTCAGTTGTGATCGTTGGAGAGCAGTTAAACAGAAGCTGGCCACCATAATATAACTCAGTTTTTCAGGTGTTGCAAGTGGAAAACTTGTAATAGTTGCTGAAATAACAAGAAACAAGTATTGCACTTTATGTTCAGTACTTACGGACAAAAAGTTCGCTAGGAGTAGGGAAGCATTAGTGAGCGTCAGAAGGTATTTTGGATCCTACATTTCCCATCATCTTCACTCCATCCTTATTGAGATGCTTTGTTTGGGATAGGAAGTAAGGGTCTGCTTCCTTCCTAGGCCCCTTCTCTCTGGAGGTATTACTCCTTTCTTTCGTTCCTGAGCAGAGCAATGGGATATACCAGCAGAAAAATCTTGGCACCTAGGCTTTCCCTGGGGAGGATGTGGTAGGTGGCAGGAACATGACTGCTTGTAAGTTTTAATTCACCTCAAATTTAGTCCTGGAAGAAGGGACCAGAAGGTCTTAAGTGAAGTTGGACATGCTGAAGATGCTGGGGGAAGACTGGGACTGTGCGACCCTTCGGGATGGGTCCGTGCTGGTGGGATTGACTGAAATCAGAGTGACTATATTATTAATCATGACTTAAATCAGTGAGCAGGAAACCCTGATTAAATAATTGTTTTTAATTTTATTTTGCATTTGTGCTTAATTATTTTTCCTAAAGAAAAGTTGATTCTAATTGGTCTAATTTGATCATACCTCTTGCTAGGCAGGAGGGGACACATCTATATGCGTTTATTTAAGGAGTTACACTGCTTAGATTCTTAATGTTTAAGAAATGTAATTCCCCATGCTTTACACAGCTTTTAGCTAACTTTGTTAGTTAAATAAAGTGAATTCTAATTGTGCTGTGTACGTAATAAGAAACAAATATATCCAAATGTGCTTTGCATTTAAACCAGATAAAGGAGAATTGTCTGTAGTTTGTTAAATGAGTAAATGACTTCTGGTCACCATGCCTTGCTAAATTTGGAGTTAATAGATCAAATCCAGTCACCAGTCCTCCATGTTCCTCATTTGGAATAGAAAGTCAGGCTTTCCTGCTTTCTAAGTGGTCAGTTGCTCTTCAGCAGTTCTGAGTAAACCAACTGCTGAAGTGGTTGAACAAATGAAAATGGCGGAAGCAGTTGCTGGTGAAAGCTGATCAAGTGCTTCAGAACTCCGATTCAGGCAGCTCACCCACAGCTTCCAGTGATGTGATGGTCTCTGCCAGCAGAGCATTCAAGTTTATAATGTTTGAATATATTTTTCTCTTCTATGAATTTAATAGATCATAAACTTTAAATCTCGCCATAGATTCTTACTGCTCCAAGCTTCGATTAAACATTTGGTGCTGAAGCATATTTTTAAAGTACACAAATAAGAAAAATTGCCTGCCTTGTGCTTAATAGCTTTAGCTGGAAAGGCTCTGAAGATAAGTGTCCTCCAAGGATTTAGAGGGACAGCTAGTGATTGTTGAGTGACTACACAAGTGTGACAGGAATCTGGTCACTTTGGAGTGGGAAAGTTAATTTACTGGAACTTTTATGTGAAACTGGACATCATGGAGAAGGTTGGTATTCCCTAGGACCACCTCTGCTTGCTGAGAGGTGGCAGCAGAAGCATTAAGCAATGTATCTTGCCTCATCATATCTGCAGTTTTATGTAGGTGGAAACTTAAAGCTGCAGAGCTTTCTTTATAATGTCCTTAAGAATAAAGCACTCTGAACTTCGTATTTTAAGAGATGGGGATAGTGGTAAGAAACTCCAGAGTGCCTTTTACAGGAAATGAAGACTGACTGTAGTTATTTGGGGGTTTGAGGAGTACTAGATTCCATTTCTATGGACTTCTAATAGATCTATACCTTTAAGAGAACAATAACTTCTTTTTTTTGAGGAATAAAGGAAATCCTGATGCTTTTAGAAAAATCTGTTGCATTATATCACACACCCCCACACTTTTAGCTATTTAGTTTTGTAACTACTGTGAACTGAAAGCATGTAGATACTTCAAACACTGTGTCTTGCATCTGTAACTTTCGGTGGATTGTTGTTTGGTTGGTTTTTTTTTTTAATAATTAAACAAATTTCTGAACTATATGCTGAAGGACAAGAAATTGGAAAGTAATCTTGCAAATAAATATACGAGTTTCAGAAGTCCTGCAAATCTGAAACAGTATAATTTAGATCCTGGTCTTCCCACTGTGGGACTGTGATGCTCTTGGGACCATGGAGATTGACCAGCAGGGGTGTTTCCCATTTCCGTTCTCCACCGTGGAACTCTTTGGCCTCTTGGTTCTATGTAGACAAACTCAGATGATGCTACAAGTAGGATTTGTAATACTTCTTTCTTTCACTCCTGTGGCTTAGACTAATCCAACTTGTACACTGCATAAATGTATTTGGTAAATACTGTTTTTTCTTCTAGTTAATGCTATGATTTCATATATTTCACAATTTTGTCCTTAATTTTGCAACAGTACTATAGCCAATTTTAGTGTATCCTAATCCCCTCTTGCTAACTATTTTGCCTCTCAAGGATGTTAAAACCTTTTCTGTTTCTTAGATTATTGTTAATAGAAATGATGAGAAAATTAGTGTCCTTTAAGAAGTTGATATTTTCATTATAAAGCAATTGAAAATAAATTCCGCACATTATCAATACTAATCACTTTACTGTCTGTGGAATAGTCAAGAGTGGTGGTGGTCTTTGGAGTGTGATTATTTTTGTAAAGTAAGTTTTTTTTATTTTAACTGTGGTAGCAGTGATTATAAAGAGTGGTTTTCTTGGTATTACTAGGGTTTTTCTTTGAGTTTTTTTCAGGGTTTTTTTGGCAATTCAGTTATTTCTTGAGCTGGTGGCTCAAGAAATTTGGGAGTGGTTGCTGGGTCTTTGATACATGTTTTAGAAGCCTCTTCACTATTAAATTAATGTCATGGTTTAGTTTCAGTAGTTTTAATCCCACTACTAAGGTTTGGTAAGAGGCTCTCTTGTAAGCTGTCCACAAGCTTTAACTTTAAATAAAGTGGAGTAATTCTTATAGTACTTGTGTTCTTAGTTTTATGAAGGGTCATTATGAGGAGTGGGATTTTAATATTTTAAAGTTACAAGTAAGAATCAAACAGAAGTAATTCCTGAAGATGCAGGTTTAGAATTTTTAAATGAGATTAAAAAAGCACTTTCTGCTGTGTATGTTGAGGCCTCAGTTTGCTTTTCTGAAGTTCATTGCTTATTGAATTTACTTACACAATCAGATTGCGTATTGACTCTTGGTAATTAAATTGTATTATTAAATGATTGTTATACAAATAATGCTTAAGAGGAGATACACCAGTATTCAAACCAAAAAGCAAATGTCATGTTGGTCTTCCTTGTTAGGTGGTATTTTGTATTCTGCATCCATACATGATTTTTTCTCAGTTGCCTGCTTGATCAATGCTGCCATATCCAGAACATGCAAGCGGTTACTGTTGTGGAAGCAGCAGTTTTGTATGTCCTGAATGTACACATTTTTATATATACACAAACCATTTTCTCAGTGAACTGTTTTATCATTAGGAATACTAATGTTGCTGTTAGGACCCTACATCTCACAAAGCAGTCTCGTAAACAAGCTAAACTTACACAAAGATTTCAGCTGCTTTTAAGTAAAAAAGTTCTAAATTCCTATTGTTTATTATTACATACCTCTTAAAAACTTGTTTCATTTTTTCAAATATGTAATTTTGTTAAATCTGACGATGATTGCAGATGGTACAAAGGTTGGCAGCTGGATTAATCACGCTAGTTTTGCCATATTGTGAGTTTTAGTTTTTGGTATTGTTTGCTTTTAAACAGAAGAACAGAAACATAAAGTTCACAACAGCCTGGTTGTGTATGAGATGATACCTTAATACTGTGTTTCTTGTATTTTCTCCCTATTTCTTATACTTGAAACATATATCATAATTTGGGTGTGAAATAGTGAAGCTATGACAATGAAATCTCCAGTGAATTGCCCTAATAGTGGCGGAGTTTGGCTTTTCTTTCCCCCCATGTTGTGTGATTGCCAGTTGACCTGATTTGTTCTCTTGGCTAAATCACAACGTGCTGTTCTCTGAGCCTTTCACTTGTTTTTTTTTCTTCCAGAGAAGTGCAAACAACAGGCACCAGTCTCTGCCAGTGTCTGACACCACCTTCCTGCTGTTTCCCTTAAATCTTTCTCTTCAAGTTTGTTTGGACCAAAAAAAAAAAAAAAAAGGAACATTTGACAGCTATTTTTACTATTTTTTGTGTGTTATTCTTGTGGCTTTCAAATCCCATCTTTCTAAGGGAAGCAAGCAATGAAGCAGCAATACCAGTGACTGTCAGAAGTTGCAGAATTTGGTAGTGTGCCACCATCCCTGCTGTCCCTGGGTGGGATGTGTGCTCTCTCCTATACCACCAGGACACTCAGCCTGCCTTCTCCCAGTGCCAGTTTTCCTTCCTGACTGGTGCTGAGCTGCACAGGTGACCTCTAGTACCATCCTGCTTCTCTGCTTCCCCTGTGCTTCTCCAAGCAGAGCTCCTCCTGCTCAGTTTTCATTTGTGCATGCTGTTGGTATTGCTGGCGGGAGGGCAGTCTTTAGGTGCAGGAGTGGGTGGGTGCAGTTGGAACAGGAACTTTCTGGGTGTTTGACCTCCCACGCTCGGTGGAGGTGCGCTCAGTGAGACTGTGGTCCAAGGATGTGCCCGGGAGTCTCCTCCCGTGTCCCGCAGCAGATCACCGTGCAGGAGCTCTCCTGCTCTAGTGCTGGCAGCAAGGGCGAGTGCTTTATGCACTTAGGATTTCACAGACACCTGTGTCTAGGAAGACTGGAGAGGAGTGCTTGTTTATTTGAGGTGTCAAAGTTCTCACTAATCACTGTTACCACTTGAGAAAAGGTGAAATCCAGTTTTAAGGTTGTTGTGGGTAATAGTTCATATGAGAAACTTTTGGGAAATAACAGATGCTGTTAGTGTTTTTTCAGTCTTTAATGAAATTGCTCATGCTTTTTTAGGTTTAAGGTAAGACAGGTTGTTACAAATGCTTTTTGTTACATCCATTGAGTCTTGGAATTTATTTGGTTTGTTGTATCAATGATCCAAAGATAGTGACTGGAACAGCTTATTTCTGAAAAAGAAGCCATTTTTAGTGGAGTTTTCTCATTTGGTAAATAATCTTGTTAGTATGTAGTGTTCACAGAACAGCATTTTGTTGTGTGAAAGCAGTAGATGAAAGCAGTGAATCAATGTTTCAGGTAACTACCAAAATAGGTAGCATGACTATCTATTAGGGATGGAAAGGGTTTCATTAGAGACTAGACTGATTTTATTTTAACAGTTAGACCCAAACCTGCCTGGTGTACTCAGTTGTGTTGCTATTTAGTTTTCCCGTGGTTAGACTTGATCACTTGTTCATATGTACTGTGGCAATGCAGGAGCTGGAAGGGACCTAGCTGCCAGCTCTGGGGGCATGTGGTGTGTGTTGGCCCTGCCCATGGTGGGAGCTCCTGCTGGGCACAGGCAGGGCAAGGAGGGCAGCTTCCAGCTCAGCCTGTTTGTTCTTCAGAGAACATGCTATTGGTGAAACTTTCTCCTTACTGATGTGTTTTTATTCAGTTGCTTGGAATAGTGCTTAAGTTTTTGTCACTGAGACAGCTCACCAAAGCAGCAGTCTGGGGTGGGGAGTGTGGTGCATGTGGTGGATACCCCTGTGCACCTGGAGACTTGTCAGGGCCTTGGCCGTGTTTAACTGTAGGACAGTGGTCTCATTTGGACTGTTTGTGTTTTCTTACTGATGGAAGTAAGCCTGGTCTGCTTCTGGGTCCTATCTTAAGTCCATCATCTGTTTGGTGATAGATGTATTCGGTTTTAAAGCATTTTCCATGTGGTTAGCTGGTGCTTAGTTACCCCAGAATGGATCAGTTGTATTAAGTGTGTGCCAGATAAAAGACATCCCAGTTTGTCAGATGTTGGTGAGGTGTGTGCATGGTCTGTTCTGTCTCTGTTAAGCCAGCTGCAGGAAGTAGGCTCCACAAAGCCCGCTTTAACCGTCCAAGGGATTCATGGTACTCCCCTGCCTCTGGTGTGAGCTATTTTAAGGAGAAATCCTGCTTTATCACCTGTCAAGTTGGGAGGAGAGGTTGGATCACTCTTTCTTTTGCTAAAATTATGCTTACAGTGGTCCACAGAAGGCAGTGTAACATGCTTATCCCTTAAGGATAAAAGATCAGTAGTACTGTGAATGTTCAGGTGCTTCTATATGGTGGATGGTGTTAATTACAGATGAGTGTTTTTACTATTGTCTTGAAGAATGTTTTGAACATATACCTGAAAATATTATTTTGTTTCTCAATTTGTGATATCAAAGACTTATAACTCTGCTCTTCCCTAATTTCTGGTTGTCCCTAGGGCTTTAAATGCATTTACGTTTTGAGGTTTTATTCAAGTGATTGCAGACTGTGTTCCAGGAGGTTCGCTTAGCCAGCAAGATGGGCAGTTCTTAGGAAGGGACTGTGTTGAAAGGAATGAAAATCCCTTCTGGTTTTTTTTCTTTTAAAACTTGAATGAAAGTGATAGTATAGCAGAAAAGAAAGCTGGTTTAAAATTAGGCAATGAGCTTTGGATAGGAGAAATGGCTGTAATGCAAATTTCTTTAATGATAATGCTGAGCAAAACTAAAACTGAATTTTTGACAGATGATTACATAGGATGTTTCTTTGTGTGTGAACTGAGTGGGTTTTAAATTTTTAAAAATGTTCAGTACTCAAAGTTGCAACTGAATTCAGTGTATACTATTGGTATGAACAGGCTTTGTAGCTGTGCTGTAAGGAGTAAAAAGCTTGAAATATTCCCCCCCCCTTCCCCCCATAGCCTTAAATCTAATTTTTGACTGATTCTTGTGTCATTTCATGTAAGTCTTTTTTTTTTTCCTCTATCTGTAGAATGGGAACAATGCTGCAAGGGCCCACAAAAATGTAGGTGTAGTCATTAACATGTCAGCTCTGTGTGTGTGTAATTTGTCTAGCCATGTTCTGAGAGTCTCCTCCCTACAAGGGACTTTGAGGAAATGAGTTTCTTCCCGTGTTCAGTGAAACTTGGATTGTTTAGGATGTAAATTAAAAAAACCAAACCAGCCAAAGTTTGGTTCCAACCTGAAGGAGCAGTAGCTAGTTGCTGGCTTCTCTGAGCACCCTCTAGATAGAGTGCCTCCAAGAGAACATAGTGAGCCATCTCACAGGTAGCATAGCCTGCTCTGCATAGGGCACAGGATCCCTGTTGCACAGGCCCTCTGGTGGTGTGGTGGTTTGTGGTGAATCTTGTGATTCTGCAGTCTAAATATCTTAAAATACGTTATTTTTGTTTCAGTTTTTTGTGGTTTCTATGCTGTGTGGGCCATACAGGTATTTTGAAAAAGGAGGAAATCAATGGTGTTACTGGAGGTTAATACTTTTTTCTTAAAAAGCTGTAGTGCAAAAGCCAAAATATTTAGTATATCTTGTAATTACAATTAGTGGTGAATTTACTATCCTAGTTTAATCTTAGAGGTGTAATGAGCTTTTTTTCATGTTGGGTGTTAAAATTGTATGGAGGCTGATGTTCTAATTGATCACAATGTAATAAGTGAAATAGATTAATATATTTGGAAAGATTTAGGATTTGCTTTTTTTAGTTTCTTATTTATAACACATTCCTCGCCATGTAACAGCAAAACCAGTACAGATTAAGAGTTGTATACTGCGGTCAGCAGTTTGTCCTGTGTGTTCCAGGGAGCAGAGTACTTGCCTCGAGGGTCAGTGGGCTGTCTGTACTTGGGAGATTTTGAAGATCATGAGGGTAGAAATGGCAGTAGGAGCTACAGAAGTAAGGAGATTAGGAAGTTCAGGGAATTAACAACTGAAATACACTTCTCTTGACACAAATGCAGCTTTCAGATACTAAATGACTGGTATTGTAACTCAGAAAAATAAATTTATTCTATTAAATTGTTGAAGGGTTTTGGTCTGCCTGTCTACTTTATGGGTAACTTCAAAAAAATTTATTTGGGGAGAAGCTGCAACGTCTTGTATTTCTTTCTTCATATTTTACTTTGTCTGAGGAGGGTGAGGACCAAAAGCCCTATGAGAAGAGACATTGCTTGCTCTGTTCCTGCTCAATAGGTGACCTCTGCTTTTAACTTCCTTTCCACTCCTTCTTCAGATAGCAGAAGCTACTGTTTATTTTTGATATGTGCAAAAGGCCTATGCCATTTTAAATTCTTGCAGAACAGCCATTTCGTGGACTCAAGTGTTTAGAGCTCTCAGTGTGCCTCCTTGTAACTGAATACTGCAAATAAAATTTGCTGTACTTTCTGGTATTTCTCTAGGTAGATGTTTCTTCTTCAGGACTGCTCCTGGCTTTTAGTCCTTTTCAGCATAGAAATAAATGGAGGGATGGAATGTAGTGAGCCTTTTGTTCAGAGTGGGGTGATTTGAGAGTATCACAGAACTGGTGTTATCTTGTGACCTGTTAGTCTGCATCACCAACAAGTGACCCATGAACTTGCAGTGTGCTTCTCCCTGCTTGCTGCCTCTTCCCCAAGGGGACAGGGAGCGTCCGGTTTTGCAGCAAATGAAGCTGAAATGGGTAAATTCTGCTGCTCTCTTTCTGTTTGGATACCTTTTACAGAGTTGCCTGGAAGCAAGAGTAATTGCTGCACATTGCTCTACATAGATGAAGAGGGAGATGCAGAGATAGGCAGGCAGCACGTCACCTGCATATGTGCAGCGCAGGCTGTTAGTTTTTATCTCTCTTGACATAATGTTTTGTTTGAGGCAGATGTTTGCTACGTAGACAGCCAGTCTTTTAGTGTTCTGCCACAGATGTCTTGTTAACTTTGGCCAAGACAAAAGGTACTTTCTGTAAAATATAAATAGGTTTTTCTCACCTTATAGAGGGATTGTAAGCATAAACTTGTCTGTGCGTTGTATATCTGTTTATTGTAGTGGGAGTAGTACAGTTATACAACATTTATACTGCTCTATAGGAACAAGTACTTGTGTTAGTTTTGATTGACAAAGGCAACCCAAAGGGGTGCCATCATATTTTCTTTTAACTTTTCTTCTAACTTCATAGCATACTGTCATAAAGCAATGTATTTAGTGGCATTTTTTCTTAACCAGAACATTGATTTTAACTCTGAAGAAAGAAAAGTTACTCCTTTTGACCTTATTACTGTGTAGTAAATCTTCCCTTTCCAGGAAAAAGCTGCATGGAACCTAGATAGGATTGTTCAAGTCCTTTTGAGAGGTTTTAGAGAGGTTAGGATCACAGTTATGCATGCACGGACTATAGTGGTTGGAGATGACAAGAAACATGAGGTGGATGTGTTAGCTGGCTATCCAGCTGCTGCCAAAACTGACAGTTGTCTGGAACAAAACTTTATTAAAAGCACTTTAAAAGAGAGCTTTGTATCTCTGATTATTCCGTCACTGTAGCAGATGTTCAAATCAGATGCTGTCATTAAAGATGAGTTTTCCTGAAGATGCATTTGTTTTTCAGTATCTGTATATTTGTTCTAAATTGACTAAATGCTTAGAGTGGTATTTTAGACAGTGAGAGTTAACTAGTCAATAAACCTGGTCTCTGTTATTACCTTATTTAGCAATGAAAAGTGCAAAATGGTCAGTGAGGACTGCCTTAACAAATCTATTTCTTGCTGTTTCTTTGTAACATTCAGGCTCTGTCAGCTTGCTATTAAGCGATGGAAGTTGGTGTTGTTGAAAAAACACCAAAATCCTTCTGCCAAATCAGAACTTGCTCTTGGTAGTTCAGAATAATATAGTGAACAGTTGAAAATGAGGAATCCAGACCTTTTAAAAAAGCAGGCAAATGTGACACTTGGGATGATACAGCAACAAATTTCAAAGAAATGGATGCCATTCTTTGTCATGAAAATGTTCAGGATATCACCTGTGTAGTTTGTGTATGTTCAGAGTGTTGACTTGTCAGGCTTTTTCTGTATGTGGTATTGTAGTCAACAACTTGAAATACCTGGTTTTAGCAAATTTTTTATTATTTAAACTGTTAATTGTATGAGTTCAGAATAAGCTTTATAAATGAGGGCATTTCCAGAAGGAATATTATTCACTGTTGATACCTTCCCATGGTGTATTTTTTGTAGTGGCTTTTCTGTTTTATTGATACAGGAGGGCTTTCATGGCAGAGAAAGATATTGCAGACTGGGATTTTGACATAGGAAGTACACTCTGATCTTGCCCAACTCAATACTGTTTATAAGAGCCTAGAAGGCACTGGACATGGAGAGTGATTTTGGATGTGGGGAATTATTCTTCCAAGTGGGCTGTTCTGCAGTGGGGCACAGCCTGTGTTTCTGTTACAGTGCCCATGAACTGATCTATTGAATTCATTAAAGGTGTGCAAAGGAGAGGAGACAATACAGTGATACCAGTCTTCAAAATGTAGCCTCCTAAGTGCCATTGAGGGCTGGCAATTCCAGACGAACAGCTTTTGATCTGTTAGCGATACAGAAATATAGAATCATCAAGGTTGGAAGAGACCTTCAAGATCATCCAGTCTGACCATTAGCCTAGCACTATCATTGAAACCATTATATATCACTCAGATCTAGACACCTCTTAAACATCTCCACAGCTGGTGAATCCACCACCTCCCTGGGCGACTTATTCCAGTGCCTGACCTCTCTAAAAGTGAAAAAGAAATTTCTGATATTTAATCTGAATTTCCCCTGTCTCAGTCTAAGGTCATTTCTTCGGGTCTTCTCACTGAAGGCAACGTGGAAGAACCTGGCCCCCATCTCCCTACAGCCTTCCTTGAGGGAGTCATAGAGACCGATGGGGTCCCTCCTGAGCCTTCTCAAGACTAAACAACTCAACCATTCCCCCCAGCACAGGTTTTCTAGACCTTTGACAAGCCTCGTTGCCCTTCACTTGACACGCTCCGGCACCTCAATGTCCTTTTTAAAGTGAGAGGCCTAGAACTGAACACAGTATTCAAGGTGTGGCCTCACCAATGCTGAGTACAAGGAGAAAAACACTGTGTTCTTTCAGTTGTTGTTTGTCCCTTCATTCATCACATTAAGCATTATTCAACAGACTCAGGAAGGACCTTGTCGTGGTTCTGTTGCTCATAGCAGTATTTGCTATGCTAACGCTTCCTGTACACAATGCACATGGAGTTATATTGAAAGTCTGGGAAATTGATAGATAGACACCATGTTGAATGTTCTGTGCTGTATCTTATTTTTTCTTTATTAATTAGTGCATACTTGCCCACTCCTATCCCTAATATAAAAAAAACCACCCTGTAAAAATAATGGCGTCATAATTTCTTGGGCTAGATGAGAAAAGTTTTATTGGTGAAGAATTCCTTCAAGGAAAGCTGCCAGAAAGAAAAATCTGGCTAAAAACTCACCTATTATATGGTTTTACATGCCAAATAAAACTAAATGTTGATTCATTTTCTGAATAATGAATAAAATTGAAATGAGACACAGCATACCGTTGTTTCAATGATTATTGTGAAAAAGTAGCTTTCAGACCATCAGCATCATTAATTTAGACTTCAGTCTTGAAAGCTGTTATAGACATACAGGTTTTACCATTTCTTATGCTTAGATATAATTTTTAAAGGTGCTCAGTCAGTTGTGGATTTTTTTTTCCTTTTCAGGTCTTTCTCTTACATTACTGTTTGTCTTTCTTGGGTGCTACGCTGCACCTCAACCAGGTTGTATTTACACCTGTGCAGTTGTTGTCTGTGAAATTGAAGGAAAGTGTAATTTCTTGTATGCATACATAGGGAAAATACTGTCACTCAGAAATTCCTGAGAATTCTTTATTGATACAAGCATTACTCTTGAGCCAGGTGTGTCTTTCAGGCAATTCAGTTGTACTCCCAGGGGTAGGATTGGTAGAGGGACTAGTCAGAAATGAGGCTTTGCCCAGGACAGGGTTGCATGCCAGGTTTAGCCCCAATTACAATAGAGTAGTCTCTGGGGATCTGTTGTCCTCTCTGTTGTTTGAATCCCTTGCTCCCTGAGCTCTCAAGGAGCCATTCTGAGCTCCCATCCTTGTGGCATGTACCCACTCGCATGAGTATATGTTGTTGGCCTTTGGCCAGATGTAAGCATTGGTAGGCAACTTGTAAATTCATCTCTGCCTCTGCTGCCTACAGCCATCTGATGAGACACATAATCCTCAAGAGATCCCTAGAATACAGTGCCTGGCTGAAGGCAGGGAGAATTAAACGTTCCTAAATTGCTACCCACAAATGTCTCCTAGCTGGTCTGGAATTGGCCCAAGTGCTTTATTCGTAAGTCTTTTTTCAAGGTGTTGGCAGGGGTTCCCTTAGGAACATATTTCTCTGTAATTCTCTTCTCTTTTCCAGGTTGTTAGTCACAAAATTGAAATCAAAAACTGGCAGTACAAACATGAGGTCTTAAGATCATTACAATTTTTTAATGTTAAAGAATTGATTTCTGTTACAGAATGATTTGCAGAAAATTACTTATCTATCCAGCAGCCAAAGTTTTCTGTATTTTAGATCAAGTTTCTGGACTGTTGAACTGTTGGGAAAAGTGAAATAAACAGTATTCAAGAGCTACAGTCATTACAAAAAGATTTCCAAAAGGAAATAGACTGCTGCATCTTGGGGACAGAAAGGACATGGAATATTTTCCTGTTTTGGGGCTACAGAAGAATTAATTTTGATTAACCTGGCAATCTATCCAGAATACATTTCCTTGTCAGCTTTTTAGTCCATGGGAAATTGGTTAGAAGTTACTGTGTTTGGGGATATTTTTTTTCCACATCAGAAAAACCTTTAATTCTCTGCTTAGTATTTTAATAAGTTCCCATCCAGCGATTATAGAACTCTAATCAGCATATATAAATGTATAATATTTGTCAAAAACTGCTGTCTTTTTATGTTCATAGGAAAGGGTTTTTTTCTTATACTTTTAGATTTTCCACAGTTGTGCTTTTTTTAGGCTAAAATTTGGCAGTTAGATTATTTCCCTCCCACAGGTTTTATGTAGACCAAAGCCTGATCTGTCTGCTAATTATCTGTCTTTTACCCCTCAGTCTCCTTTAGATTAATAAGAAAAGCCTGTTAAGTTCACCTAGGCACCTTAGCAGTGGTAGGGGGGTGTCTGCTGTGTTATGTGCTTCAGTGTTCTCAGGTGCTGAGAAATACTGCATTTTCACTGTGCTTTGAAATGACTCTTGATTGATTAAACGAATTCTGTTTTTTCTTTACCCTAGGCTTCGATATGTCTTTCTGTCATTAGGATTTTCTTACCTTTTATGATCTTTCCAAAAGGCTAGTTTCACTTGAACATCAGGATATATTTTTATCCTTTCCTGTTTCATCTACTGCTACTGTTAGCTTCAGATACAGCTAAGGTTTTCAACTTGAATGTAGTACCTTGAACTTTTTCAGGTTACCTGTTGTTTGGAGGTTATAGTAGCTACATAGTCTTCTGTAAAAGAAGTTAATCCTGTTCCTTGGGAAGTCAATGCTTTTAAGCATTTCTAAACTCCCAGGTTAAACTTTGTCATGAGTAATCTGTAGCTGTTTGTTAAGTATTTGGAAGAGCTCTAACCCTGGGGCATTGCTAAGTAGTGTCCTCTAGGCTTTGGATTGTCTGGACATAAATATAGTTCTGGGATTTTGTTTTATTTGCTTTGCTTTAAATCTCAGAGATTGTCTCTTTTTCTCTGCCCTACTGACTGCTCATTTCGATTCAGTGGGACCTTCTTGACGTCACGATTGTGATTCACATTGGATGGTGATGTACTTCAAAGGCTTCTGCTAAGAATGGGCTGTATTTTTGCTTTTACCTTGAAATTCAACTCTTCTCAAATTAAAACTGCTTGGCTTTATGCCATTATACTAGCATCTCAACTTGATTTCTTAGCACATTACTCATTTTCAAGGCTGTTTCCAGTTCTGTTCTCTGTGATTCCCAAAATGCACAGTGGAAAAGAGACTATTCAAGACATGGTTTTGCAATACAGGTCAATTTTGTGACTTTGGTTTTTTGCTTTATCAATTTCTCAGTCCTGCTGCCCAAATGTTCTATTTTGAATTAAACAGGTGTCATTTTCCAACTTAGAAATCAAGATTTCCATTCATTCCATGCAGTTTGATGTTAGTTGGTTTGCCTTGCTTTTTTTCACTTGGCCAAACTTGTATTTTAGTGCTCTCTCTATTCCTTGACTGACAGCTTGTCCTGGGTCACTTTATTCTCCATTGGCTTTTATAAGGCACTGAAAGTATTAATCTGGAAGAGACCCGGATCAATGTTTACCTAACTACATAATAGTTTATTACCAAATAGTTTGTTTTATTTGAGGCAGAAATATTAGCTTTATTAGCCTATTTTCTTGGAAATTAAAAAGTCCTTTCTGGTTGGTTCAGTGAGGAAAGCCCAGACTTTCAAAAAGATGGGGAAGTAGAAGGAAGTTGAGTGCATAGTTTGATTGGTTTGGTTTTGGATTTGATCTGGATTGTTTTTTTTTTCCCTAAAGGAAACAAGAGAAGAGCTCAATTAAAAGGAAATACATGTGGATGCAGATATATATCTTCATGTTGGTGAATGGAGAAAAGTAGTTGTGTGGCCTCATTTTTAAGAGACTGCTTAAGGGTTTAAAAATCTGGGTTTGGTAATTTTCTGTAGTCTGTTCTGCATTTGATATTTTAAAGCTTTTCTTTTACCTGCTTGCTGGTGAACGTGTATTCTAGAATGACAAGAACTATCATACTCAATTGTTATGAAATTAAATTATTGGAGCATCAACATAGTGGGTGGGATAAAACCATATTTAGGATATTCCAAATTGAAATAAACAGTTCTTAAGATCTTCAAGGATTGCATTGCAGTGCTGTTAAACAGTGGTTTCTATACTTGGAGTGGATACTATGCTTAAAGTCTGGTTTGGTACCTTTAAAGGAACCTTGATGAAAAAACAGGTAAAGGAGTGAGGGCAAAAAACCCCCAATGCTTTCCAGGCTGCTTTTCCTGCTATTGAAAATGTGGACACTGCCTCCCTGCCTCCTTTTTTGTGCCTTGCCCTTTTAGCTGGCTGCTAATTAGAATATTACTGTTCTAAATGATGCTACTGCCATTGAGGAAGACTACATGGCACCAATACTCTCAATGTTAATGTGAAGTTTTCCTAAAAATATGCTGCACAGAACTCTCATACTGTGTGTGTTACCATAAAATCTGAGTGCCTACTAGGAGCACATCAGGAAATTCAATTTACATTTGGGCTATTGTTAAACTGTCTTTTTCTATTCAACAGATAGGTCTCTGTGTTGAAGTATTTTGCTTTGGCATTAAAAGCTATATGCATATAAATGCATTAAAGAAACCAGACCAAACCAGTTTGGCTTTCACTTAACTGAAAGGTGATTTGTGCTGGCCTTGAATTCAGGAGAAGGGGGCCTCAGTCTAATCTGGAGAGTTGTTCTATGAAGAATCTGGCTTCTGCATAATGAACTTTATCTTCATTGTAGAAAGCTGACAATGTGTGAAGCTGTTGATCTTTCTTCATTTCAAAGCTGTAATTGATGGCCAGATAATAAGAGTCAATTCAGGGTAATAAGAGAGTCAAAGATAAATACTGAGTTGTGGAGCTTGATTCCATATTTAGTGGAAAAGAAAAATAGTCTGATCTGTCAACCCTTTGTGTTTGGATCTGCAATGCTGTTCTGTGTAGTCTACCAGTGTTCAAGATAGAGGTTGTAGTACAAGTGTTTCACAATAGATGCAGTTTTAGATGGTGAATAATTGCAGCTGCAATTCTCTGCTAAACTTTTTCTCCTAAAATATCAATTTTATTGAGGCAATTACTTGGTTAAATAACCAGGTCATTTGCAAGTATTCATGTATTTGGGGGTGTAGAGCCTTGGGATACAAGTGTAATTGCAGTTCACTGTTTTTTGGTCACTGGTTCTGAAGTGTTCTAACTACCACGGAGAATCCTTTGAGGATGTCTGTTTTGCTGAGGTAGAGTACTGTATAATAGATTATACCAAATGCCATGAAAAAGCTTGCAGATTGCTTCTTTGACTTAGAACTTTGACTTTTGACACACCCCATTGCTTAAGAAAGTCTCAGAGGAATTTGGAGTTCTTTTCAAAAAAATTCCTGCTAAAAATGTCCTTTTCAGGACAAGGTATCTGTATATATTATATTAGTTTTTAGAGAAGAGGTTGTCTATCGGTCTGATAAAATAATGGAGAGGATACCACCGTTCCCCAAAAATACAAAAGCGAGAAAATGTTGATAATGAAAAAAACCCCAAAGAACTATCAGAAGAAGCATTCCGAATCCGTAGTGGTTACAAGAAATAAAGAAATGTAGGTTTTTGGGACTCTTCCATGAATTTCAGGTGACCCTCCAGGTGTTCTTTGTAAGACAGTAGAAGTTTGAATGGCAGGTGGGTGGTAGCAATGCCAGTCTTTCCTTCAGCATCATGGTCAATATGCTGTAAGTACTTGTGTAATGTGATTGGATGTCCCTTGAGTTAGTGAGTTGGCCTTCAGGTGTAGGAAGGTGTAGGACATTAGTTCAAATAAGAAGTCTGGATATATTTTCAGCACTGTAAGTTATGTCAGTCTTGTTGGTAGCAAGGCATTCTGTGAGCAGGAGAATTTATAAAGTCTCATGCTTAAAAAAAGTTATATGTCCCTTAAATTTAATACATAATTTTTATAATTCAAAAAAAAATTGTCCCTCACATGAAATGCTTTAAAACTGCCAGTACCTTTAAAAGTAGGTAACTTGTGCTGAGAACTGAAGCTACAGAGCTTGTTATTGATAAAACAGCTGTATGTTTGGATGTGGATGGTGTATTTAAATTACAACAAGAATGAGGAGGGCAGTTCTTGGGATCCTTCCTGGGATTTCTCTCTGTGGAAATAAGGTTTGAATGCAGCTTTTCTGTCTTGTCCTTTAAATCACAGAGGTAGCAGAGTGTGTGTTGCTTTTTGGTTCTGAATAGTTAACAATAACAAAACTCAAACCAAAATAAACCCCCCTAACATAACAGCAAAAAACCACTTCAGCAGAAATAGTGAAGAGAATTCATAGTGTGTTCATTAGTGTGTGTAGGCTCCAAAATTTGAGCAGAAGAAGGAGGGTTATATTTTATCTGTGCTGTGGATTGCCCCTTTACATGCTACATCACCATTCTGACCAGTGAGTTAACCCAGGGGTACTGATCTCTTTAGTGCATTAGTATATAGACACAGTACATGCGACCTGCAGTACTTCAGATGATCCTTAGCTATCCACAGTGATTATTGATGTCCCACATTTCATAAAACAAACAGTGTAAGGTATGGCAGTATCTATTTCTGTAATGTACACATGGTTTTGCAATTGCTGGAGTTACATCAGTGATTTTAAGTGATCACTGAACTTTTGCGGGCAGTGACTATCAAATAGGCTAATAAATCAAAATATTGCTAGACCTGCTTCATTAAATGGTTTACTTTGCTAAACTAAAATGCTTTTTTTTCAGAGTGGCATACACTTAGAAACTTCCTACTGTTATAAAGCAAAATAGTAATAATTTAAACTTCTGACAAATCTGTTGTGATTAATTCCTTGTGCTTTTTCAGAGCAATACTTTGCCATTAAGGTATAGATTACATCCATACATACTGGGAAAGATATGCTGAGCATAGCTGCTTAAAAAAAATATCCTTACTGCACAGTCCATTAATGTAAGAAATATTTTTTATACAAATGAGAAGTGTTCAATTTGTTATAGAAATCCTTGAAAGCGTTACACAAGCACAATTTAGGGAGCAAGAGTTTAAAGAGGATTCCTGATGGCTCTGCACTCAGCATACATGTATAGACTCAAACAATTTTAAACCCAGGGAATTTACAATCTAGAGGATGTAGAAATTGGGGAAATTTTTACTAGGCAAGTTCAGTAGCAGCATTACCACTGCAGAGAAGGCAGCTGCAGTTTCAAGCTGTGTAATTCCCCAGCGTTGTTGGAAAGGAGTCTTCCAGCTCTATCTATGGCTGCGTTGGGGTGTAGTAGCAAAATGTGGTATCTCCAACCTGCCACTCACGGTTTGATTTTTCAAAAGAAGAGTTTGCCACAAACACATTTCCTGAATGTTTCCTTCCCAGCTGTTTATGTCTTGGTGTGATTTTCTTCCACTGGAGGAGGTCTGTTACCAGTTCCCGTGGTAAAGGAGCACTAACACCACACTTGCTATCATCTACCTTCCTACAGGAACAAGGGCAACTTGAATTAGCCAAAACCAGTGCAGAACCAGTGCTTTCCCTACCTGAGGGGTTAGCTCTATCGCCAGGAGTGGCCAAAACATCAGAAAGATCTGTCTAGGGCTTGAATGCTGAAGTTTTTAAGATACCCAAGAGTCCCATAAGAAGGTGTCTTTTGGCTTATTAATAGGAGGGAAAAGCTACATTGGTGCATTGGTTAGAATGTTAAGCTGATGGGTAGAGGTTTATAGCAGCAGTTAAACTTTAAAAATTAGTTTTCACAAAAACAGAATCTCAAAAGCTATTTTTCATGGCACCATTCTTGTCTGAACTGCTGGGTTGTCCTGTGGGACTGAAAAGCACCAACTTGTTGTGTCTTAGTTGGAAAAATTGAGGCTGTTTTACTATGTGGTACTTGAAGGATGTGCTATTACAACAGTGCATTAAGACTTCGACATGAAATATCTTATTTAAAATAAAGCAACTGAAATGTTTCCAATTGAAGATAAACTGTTCGAGTAGTTGAAAAGATAAAAACACAGAATGCAGTTTGTGTAAATACGAAAGACTTATTTGTCTACATCATCTTTCAGTCTCATTAAGCAGCCATAAGTGATTTAAATACAAATTAGGAAGCTGCACATCATGTTGCAGCCTACTCATGTAGGCTGAGCTCATCAGAAACTCCTTTTGTTCCTCCATTTCCTTCCACCTTACTTTCCCTGCAGATGCTAGCAGCACTGCTTTACCCTATTTTCAGGGCTCTGTTGAAGCCATCACTTCTGCAAGGGTCTCTGTTATTCTTGGTTCCTTTTTTATTGCTGATCCTGCTCCTTTTTTCTCTGACCTTTGGACCTCCATATAACACTGCATTCCTGTGCATGAGTTGAGGACTGTGATCTACCTTCTGATTTTCCTTTTTTTCCTCTATAATTCCTGCTTGTTGATCTTTGACATTGATAGTCTAACATTTAAATAATACAGAAAACAAGATCATTGCAGAATGTATTGCAGAATTGGGAGGTTTTATGCTGGAAAATACTTTGTTCCTGTCAGCTAGTTTTTAATCTATAAATAATTGCCGGGTTGGCGTATTGCATACTGCAGGCTCTGTGTCTCTTACATGCCTCTAACAGGTTCTCATTTTCAACCAGAATTGACAAGGCTATTCTGATACGCAGAACTTGCCACAACATTTTTGTAATTCCTTGAGTGCTTTGGTTATTAGGTAACAGGTGGTGTGTCATTGTCAAGTTGAGGGTACAAATCCTTGGTTTGCATAGGCCAGCGGTATGTTTGGCTTGTTTGTGAAATGTTCCACTGCAAATATTAGGAAATGTAATTAATTTATATATGTATTTTTTTAGGAGCAATGGATGAACTTCATAGCCTGGACCCAAGAAGACAAGAATTGTTAGAGGCAAGATTCACAGGAGTAGTAAGTGGCAGCACTGGGAGTACTGGAAGTTGCAGTGTTGGAGCTAAAGTAAGTCCTAAGAACAGTCATTCAGATCTGCCATCTTTGAAATACTAATTTATATCATACCATCTCATTTTCATATTGTCAATGTGATTTACTTGTAAAAGCACTGGGTTGGAAGAGGCTCTTAGAAAAATCCGTTTGTCTGTTATTTTGCTTTGAGATAGGTTGTTTATCCTGAACCTTTCTGTGATATGGATGTTGAATTGTTCTTAAAAACACTGAAGAATGAGCTTATCCAGGCTCTTTTGTGGCTTTGCTGTAATGCACATGTGATCAGAGGTGGAAGATTTTCCCAGTATTTAGGTGGAGTTGTCTGTGCTGCAGATGACCATCTACTTAGAGAGTCTGTTGTGACATCTGTTTTAATATTAAACTTTTTTGAAGATTAATACATATAGATAAACAAATTTTTTCAACATTTCCAGTTTCTCTTATTTTCATTGTAGAATTCCTGTCCTTTAGTATCTAAGCCAGGATGCAACACTTGAGGAAGAACCTTATGAACACTGACACTGAATAATTACCTTTCATGTGTTATATATTTCCTTTCAGTTAATACATCTGCAAAATAATTTTGTTTTTGTTGCATATTCTGTTCAAGTTACTACCTTCAACCTCCAAGACTGATTTCTGCAATACTGTTGCCTCGCCAGAAGTACTCCATTATGTATTTGTGCATTGGAATGTTCTCCATTAAGTATAGTACTTAATAAGCTGATATTAAAAAGTACTAATTTTTAGGCGTGTTTCCCTCATGACTAAATTACTTCTGAATGCTGTTTCCAAACAGTTTGCAGTGTCCTTATGTTTTAGGTGCTTTACACAAACTTGTAGTATTTTTAGCTTCCTATGCTGTACTTTAATTACCAGTATAGATTACAGAACAAAATACTTCCTGATAGAAGACACTGGTGACATTTCTGAAGACACGTCATGTATCGATGGCTATGAACAAACTACACAGAATTGAAATTATTATATAGTGATCTTGCATCATATCTTAATTTGCTTTGGAGGCTGACATGAAGGTAACTGTCACAAAGCTGTAAAAAGGTGACAGACTTGTTACTACCATTTAAACCAAGAAGTGAATTAAATAGTCAGGGGAAGAAATGAGGTTGGATTGACACAGTGGCATTGATGCACTGTCTAAGTGTCTTCTCATTATGATTGCAAAATTGTGTATTTGCCATATCTTGTGCTTAAAATTAGAAAGAGACAAACACAATGATTCTGGCCCGTTTTGTTTATTTATTCCTTGGGTTCTCTAGTACTGCTTACTCCCTAATTAATTAACTCATTTTAATAGCTCAGGTAGTTGCTCACAATTCACATTACTATTTGTCCTTTTTTATTACTAGATCTGTACTTCTAACTTCATTGAACTTTTACTTTTTGATACAGCTGTTTTGGTCCATTGCTGTATTGCAAATTTTCCCTCATAATCTGTCTGCTGCTGTATGTGTAATACATTTTTTTAAAGGCATTATTGAGTTTCTTGGGGGCCCTCTTCTTTAAAAATTGATTCCCTGTGAGTCACTGCTTACAATTTCCATAAATCTGTTAAAGTCTTTTTCTTGTTGTATGTTGTTCAGCTGATTTCAGCTGTTAGCCAAATTACATTCCACTTTCACATTCTCAGTTTGTTCATCCAAGTTAGCCAGAAAAAGAAATTTAAAATAACTAATTTTCTTTTTCATTCTGCCATGGAAAAATTACATTTCTTGTCCCCGATGCATTACAAGATTTGTATCTCATCCATTTGGTTTCCAAATGGATATCTAGGTGAAGTGGTGTTTTTTTAATACTATCAAATGCTTTGATAAATGTTTGCAGAAGATACTGTTAGCACTGTTTCTTACAGATGCAGATCCTCATCTAAGACACTGTTGTTCTTACCTTCTAGTCCTGTGATTTGTTGCACCATCAGTAAAACCACAATTGTATCAGTTTTGTTTGTATTCCTTTTGTTTGTGACCATTCAGTGTATCCATGTAGATAATGTGAAGTGTAGTAGCTGATCTGGGCTGTGTTTGGAAAAAAATGCTTTTTAAAAAATAGTCTGTCGTCTTGGTGGGGGATGTTTATGTTCCAAACAACCTTGGACAGGGTTATTTGATTCTCATTAAAAAAACTGATTAAACATTTTTGATCTGATGTGCAGAGGTAACTGGGAAAATGTGAGGTATGAACATAATGTCCATTGGTCTGCCTTCACTTTGAAGGCCAAAATGAGAAAACTTTGTGTACAATCCCAAATCCCCACGTTGCAGATTCTAATTTTGCTAAACTAGCTAGACAATACAGAGCTTGCAACTTAATAGTTATTTTTTTAAATATTCTGGGTCATTATATTCTTCTAGTAATTAAGTTTAAATTGACTCTTATTTATTGGGAATACTCTTTTGAAAGATTACCCTTACCATATGTTTTGTTGAAGAGTTTTGGAATGTCTGGGGGGGAAAAGCCCATCGTGTTCAAGCTTTTTCACTGAGCAAGATCGGAAATACAAATGTAGGTTGCTGATATTATTGTTGTATCTGACTTGGATGACCAGGTACTGACACAAGGAAGAACTACATACAGCCATTTCTGTACTGGAGACTGCCCTGGGGGTGAAAACATACATGGAAATTTTGTGTGTTTAACTAACATTTCTCTGGGAATTTTAATTCAGAGATGATCTAGTTATTCAGATGTCACAGATGACTACTGTCCTGCAACCTGATACTGGGCTGGAATTTAATGCTCAGGAGCAAACTGCCTTGGAACTATTTCACTTCAAAGTATTTGTTCTGCCTTCTTATATAGAAGAGACCGGTCTATCAGTATAAGAGTTTTGGTGTGTTTTTTTGCTTTTTTTTTTTAATAAAAAGACTCTCAGCTGATGATGACTCATTAAAATGTCCTCGTGACATGCTGTGTTCAAAAGATCTCTGAATAAATCAGCCTTAGTAAATTTCAAAAAAAATTTTGTAATTTGGGGCTGTATCACTACTTGGGGTTGTTGTTGTTCTTTCTTCCCTCACTAATATAAATTTATTGTGTTAGGGGAAATTTGTTTTAAGAATGTAGAATAATATCATCAATAGGTTTTTTCTCCAAGACAGACTAGACTGTTGCAAAGATTATTTTTTAAATCTATTCCATAACAGAAAACTAAAACCTATTTTAATTGACACCTCTTTTTCTTCAAAAATTGTAAAATTCTAGTAGTCTCTAGAACTTTCTCCAATGGTTCTGAATATGCTAGGGTTTTACTTGGTTCAAAAGCAATGGAAATTCAAAATTTACTGTGCTCTGTCAAAGTATCCACTTGTCAAACTTCTTATCCCCCTTTCCAGTCACAAGTGCTCTATAGTTAATTTTTCCATGAGAGCATGAAATGACTGTTACTTGTTGTAACTGTGAGTGGTAACATGGATTATGTTTTATAATTCTGTGTATAATGTTGAGTATTTTATTTGTCTTGGTAGGCCTCAACAAATAACGAGAGTTCAAATCACAGCTTTGGAAGCTTGGGATCTTTAAGTGATAAAGAATCAGAGGTAAGTGTATGGGGTAGGTTTATTATTACCTCAGAATTTTAATGCTAACAAGTAATTTATTTTTATTCTATTTTGATGCCTTATTTTGTATAGAAGCTTTTAAAGTAAAAGGTAGACTACTCAGATAGATAGGAAAGAGCATAAATTACTGAAAGACACTTTCTCTTGGAAATGAACTGTGGCTGGAAGAAATGAGTTTATTCGGATTTTTGGGCATGAAACTAGCTGCTTCTGCTCTGTTATTTATGTAGTCATGGTCTGACGATGCATACAGCTTTTGGAGCTGAGAATGTTTATATAGTTTGCTGTCTTTTGTTGCGTAAGTAGTAAGTGTTTCATCGGCACAGATAACTTTGACTGATCTTTGGATGAATCCTTGAAAATACTCTAGAAACTAGTTTACTCTGTTTTGTTTTCAAATACTGATTTATGCCAAGGATAGACCTCCTTAGTAGACGTCATCTTTATTTGTAAAAGCTGCAGTTGTCACTGCGTATTTTCTTATCTAAATCCAGTTTGTAATCGGAGAAAAGGATTCATGCTTTTATTAGGTTTGAATGTGCAGAGATCAGACTTCCCTCGACTAGAATATTTCCCTCTTAGTGATGAGCATTGATATAGTTGCACTAATACTGCAGCTCTTAGAATGTACCTATTTCGGGGTTGGTGAGTCCCTCTGAAGTTTTGCCTCTGTGTGTCACAGATTGCATGGATAAGATTATACCCTTTGTAAGCAAGAGTGGATTTCTGGCCTAGGCTAGACCCTGTGTGTCATGCTGGAGAGATGGTTATTTGGAATGTGCTGTTGGTGTTATTTTCACGTCGGAGCTTTACTTTGGGACCTAATTGTTCATTTGCTCAGTCACTACAAGATGCTTTTTCACTGGGCTGTCAGCAAGTGAATTTAATTGGTTCCCAAAGCTGATACCTTATAAATAAAAGTTCTGTATGTGTGGTTTGTTTTTTTTGTTGAAAAAAGCTCTGCTGGGGTTTTTTTTCCCCTCACCTTTCTCAGCTGGATTATGCATCCAACTGCATAGACTATTTTCTTAACCAGAAGATTCTGTCTGCCTGTTGTTTTTATTCATGGCTTTTCCTAGAAATACTCTGGGCAGTGATGCAGTTCTGATGTAGGTGTGGGAATGAAAATGTGCTGCAGTAGCCTGAAGGTTATGATGCATTATTGCAATTCCGTGACAGAAAAACATGTCTATGAGTAGTTGAGTGATCTCAGAACACTGATTATATGTGTAATAAGTTTTTGGTGTAGGAAAATGTTATTTTACAGTTCTATACATGAGATAGAGAGGCAAAGCTTTTCCAAAGCATGTGAGTTTGAAAGTCTCTGCACAGTGTTTTAACCTCAAGTCTTGCTTCTGGGTAAGGATAATATTTTGTCTTTTAAATATTCTAAGACTTGTATTCTAAAATAGAAATGGACATCTTTTTCGAAAATGTCCCTGCACAGAAGTCCACTGTGCTCCATTGCACAGTGAAAGATGAGTCTTGATGACATTGAGTAGCGAAATAAATTTTCTTGACTCTTTTTCAGAAGTTGTTAGTTGTATTCACTTTGTTTATAATTGTAATAGCAAGTAGTATGTTAATAAATTTTTACGATTCTTAAAATTACATCTGGTTACTTATATGCTAAAGTACCATAAAAAGTAAGCTGTAGATCTTAGTAATACAAACAGGTTGTGGGATTGTTTTATTGTGTTGGTTTTTGTTTGTTTTAATAGTATGACCTTGAAGGTTTCATAGTAACAGTAATGATAGTGTGGAATTAAGACTTGCTGATTGGGGAGGCAGTGCCATCATTTGACGTTGAAAGAGCACTGTTGTGTTACAGTAGGTCTTGGGAGAAAAAAAAGTAGATATGCAAATCTCAGAATCATTGAAATTAATTTCTAGCAAGAGTGTCAATTTCTGATCAAACCTGATGATGCATTCATGTCATTACTCCGTGCTTTCATCGTGAAGTGGCACATTAAATCTATGAATGTGAAGGGAAGACTCAGGGGAAGCACAGTGAAATTGAGGGGAAAACTAGGATCAAGACCAAGATGTATGAGGCTCTGCTAGTATGCCAAGCTGTGTGTGACTTTAATGTAACTTTACAATCTAGCATTGGGCAACCTTAAAAGTATTTTATCTTGCTTATGAAATCGTAAGATTTTAATTTAAATCTTGGCTATATGTAAATATTTCGGCAGCTACAGAAAGTAGCTTCAGTCTTCATTTATCAGGGAGATACTCCCCAGCCCCATTAGTCTTCAGTTTCTTCTAATTCATATGACTCCATTCATTAGGAAGGATTTTGGAGTACATTTTCTAGTGATTGATGTGTGCTGTACATTATCATGCGAATTTTGTGCTTAGAAAAGGGGAACATGACCTTGTTGAGTAACCTCATTAATAACCTCATTAGTGTGCTAGTACTTTCTGGTTTGGAAGGTTAAATTAAACACTGAAAGAAATCAGAAGAGCTTAAGGAAATAGACATTTATGAATTACTTGAGTTTTAAAACTATAAACCTCTTTAAATGGCTGGTTTTGCAAGACACAGCAGCTGGAAACTAGTTTTGGTGGGGGAAATCTTACATGTTTTTGTCATTAATTAGCTTTTAAACTTTCTTTCTGTTTCTTGATATGGTAGGTAAAAATTACTACATTAGAATGTAACTGCAGAATTGGAAGCTGGAAAACAAGAATAACATGAAAATGCTTGGTTAAGTAGTTTCAATTTAGTTCGTGGAAAGGTAGCTTCATGTTACCTATTTACCTGACAATAATTCCAAATTATTAAAGTTAAATTTCTAAGCTCTGCTTTCCGCTTTTAGAATCAATAGTCTTGAGGTAACTCTGTTTCCAGGAGTCAGTGTTGTATACTTTGCTGATGTATGATAGCACTGTAGAAGATGCAGATGTCAGTTGGATGAGTTTATTTCAAATAAAATCCATTTAATTTAAACTTAATTTACAGCCTGATAATACAACATTTACTTTGTTGTAAAACTTGCAAAGATATCTTTATGAAGCTACACACAGAGTCAAAGCACATAAAAAATACATGGTATAGGTAAGGAAGACCTTTGTTGTCCTTCTGGTTCTTTTATAGACAAATAATTTTCTAAGGGTAACAGGTAACTTAAAATGGTTCTTGCCAACATAAATACTGTTGGGTATTTGTAATAAATTAATGTTTGAGCAAATCCACATGAAGATTTTGGAATTGAAAGGTCCTTGAAATTATTTACTGATGGTTGAAATTTGAATGTTGATATAATTTGCTGTGTTAAAAAAGCATACTTGGAGCACCAAATGACAGATACAATAAAATGGTAAAATGATGGTATCATGAGAGAATGAAGCATCTTGTCACTGATCTCAAATTTAGTCTGAGCTATTAAGAACCTCTGGTTTACTGGTAAAATAGTACTGGTAAAATAGTTCATGTAATGTCTCCTGTGCTTTCTCCAGTTCTGTATGAGGCACCATGAAGAATACACACACACAGAGCTGCAATATGCTGTACAAGAGCAGCTTTTATTATTTAAACTGGGGAGACGAACTGGTTTGAATCCTCAGATCAAAGAGGAGCAAATATAATTTAGAGATGCTTCTGATCACAGCCCTTTTTTGTTATCTGTGTTGTACATGGTGATTGTAATTTCCAGGGAACTGTATAGAAAAATTTGTTCCAGAAATATTAACAGATCTGTATTTTTTCATTTATCATTGATACTTTTCTTTCTTTTCCTTGAGATAAAAGTATATGGGGAGGACGACGCTTTCTAAGTGGATAGATATCCATACCATAACATCCATAACATTTTGAGCAATTTTTGCTCTCTACTTTTTCCTCATTTTCTTTCTTTTTAATTCTCAGCAGATTCTAGAAATCGATACCGTTTTTATTAGTTTGGAAATATCTTTTACACTTTTTCATAAGTGTAACATTATTGGCTTCCTATTGAAGCACTGGAACTTTGTGTTTATGCTACAGCAGTGTGTAGAAAACACCTTCAAGCATGAGATTATTTCACTTAAGTATTAAGCTTTAAAACACCCATGCTAAAATACAGAGATCTTGGTAAAATATAGGCATAAATGAAACAAAAATGGGTTCATAAACCCTGGAATGAATGAAAAGGAGTAATTGCTTAAAAATTAATATGTGGAATTGCCTTTTGGGAAATAATTTAAGAATTACTTTTCACTTTCTTAAATACCTCTTCTAGCTTGTACCTGATTGACCAAAGATCATATTATCTAGTTTAACTACAATCTGAAATTGCATCCCTGCTGAATTGTGAAATCGTGTTTTATGGATGAGGATTTAAATTTATTTCATAATAATACAGCAATAATACAAATAAATAGAGCTTATGTTGCATCATGTTGTTTTTGTTGTTCGTAGACTCCAGAGAAGAAACAGTCAGAACCTTCCAGAGGAAGAAAAAGAAAAGCAGACACTCAGAGTGAAAGCAGCCAAGGTAAATTAAAATGTAAATTGACTAGGTGGTGATAGCATGTAACACAGTTTTGACTGTTAGCCTTAAAAATTGTGTATTTTTGCTTACATAAGGTGAGTGTTTTGTTTTGAGTGATAAGTTACGTATTCTTGTCACCCTACCATTTGTCACTGGAAGGGATGGGCAAGTAAAACATGAGCGGGACTGGTAATTACCCAAAGGAATCATGAGCTGCTGCATGTGTAACTCATAGCTATGATACAACTCTGTAATCTTTTTAAGCGTTACAGCAATTCTTCTCATGCAGAATACCTTGTGGTTTGAATGTTTTTTCAGTAGATAAGGGGAAAAAAAGATTACTGATTACAGTATCTGATGCTTGTTTTACAGGTATATATAAAAACTTAATTTTATTCTTCCTATTTTGTTGAAGATTGTAGTAGTCTAGAGGGGGTGGGGAAATCATGATAAGACTGATTTCTAATTTAATATTTACAAAGTTAATTTTTGTCATTCCTCTCTTTTGTGTGACTTCTGGGTGAGAACTGGTGGAAATTTAACCTCAAGACTAAAATTCATCAGAAGGGGAGTGGAAATAGTTCTGATAACATCTGTATCAGCTTTATTTTTAATTCTAACAGAGCTAGAAAATGTCACTTCAGATATAAAGCAATGGGCACCATATCTGGAGGTCTTTGTGATGCAGCATGCTATTAGCAGAATAATCATGTTGTTTGATTAAAATTAATTTCTTCCAAAGTGTTACTTTGTAGACACCTGCTTTGTTCAAAGAACCTGAACTAATTTTCCTATTTTCATTGTTCTAGTAGCTTATTCTTCCTCTTACTAATGAGTGTTGAAATTAGAGATGATGGAAATTTTTGGGCCTTTTTAATATAGAAAACATTATTATAATATCTTATCAATGTTTTACTGTCAGCAGCAATAAAACTGACTAGTCTGCACTGCAATATTCTCAAAGAGCTGGCCTAACAAACTGCAGCCTCTTGGAGTGGTACAGTGAAGTTGAAGTAGAGCAAAAAACTCCTATTGTATTGGAAAAAAGAAACAAGAAATCAATCTCTTGTATATTGCATACCCAGGATATTGACTTTGTAATATGTAAATTAATCCATAAATGTTGAAGAAAAGGATTGTTCAGAACATAGAAGTAATTGGAAGGTGGTATAAATCAGTGTAAATCTATTCATAATTGGCTGTGACAAAATAATTTGACATATTTCTTCAGTGCAAAGCTCTGTAACATGACATCAAATAGATTTTTCTATACTGAAGAGAAATGCAGTCTCTCATTTACCTGCATGAACGCAAATTTGATAAAGTGATATGTGAGAATTAAGCATGAGGACAGAAATCACTAGCAGAATTACAGGGTAGCTAAAGAATTGGCTGGATGGAAGTAGCAGCAATACATACACTGACTGGGTAACTACTGGAGAAGTTGGCTGTGTGCTGTTCTAGGTCTTGGAATTATTTTATCTAAATTTTTCTGTTAAAAGTCTTGACACAAAAATGCCAAATGTTTCTGGTTTTTTATGTTACTTCTTAGTGACACAGCATTATGCAGCAGTATCAGTACAGAGGTATATTGAACTAGAGAGAATTCATCAGGGCTGAAACAATAGAAAAGCTTGAAAATCTTTGCTAAAAAGGGGAAATTTAATTTATGGATCTATGGGTAATGATTTCCTAATATATTGCAAAAATTTCTTTCTATAAAGTAAAAAGCTTTGAACAACAGTCCATTTCCAACATGTTTCCTAACAGATTGTATGACTTCTACAGGAGAAGAACCCACTCTTAAGGTTTATTGGTCATCTTAGGGCAAACAGAAGAAAACATTTGTGCATTGGATAATGTAGAGGTGCAATCTGTGGAACGCTACGTATGGGTCAGGTCCTCCTGTTGAAGAAATACAGTTCCTGTTAGTTCTCCTGAAGTCTCAATCCATTTAAGATAAATTCTAATCTCGATTTCTGGTGTTTTATTTCCCTGGTTAACACTGTGAGTTAGCCAGTTCATAATCAGGTTAAGAGGACTGGAAATACTTGCCATTCTCTGTGCCCTCACTGCTACTGCCCTCACCTAGGAAAATCCTTGGGCAGAATATTTGGGCATGATAACTCACCTGGAGTATATAATGTTAATAGACTTGGTCAATTTGATACTTTGGAATAGTGCTTGAAAAGGGGAGGGACTTAGTGCTGAAGGTTTGATCTGTAGGATGAGAGATGAGTTTCATGTTATCTAGAAGAGGTCTAGGATTTCCGTAAAGTCTGCTCTAAACTGGTTTAGGAATTGAGGGTGACTTAATATCTGATTTCTCAATGAATGAAATATGCAAATCCCTTTGTTTTGGCAATCCCTTAATTATCTATGTAGGGACATCAAGTATTACCACATCAAAGAAAACCAATTAACAAGTGGTAAGATTTTACTCTAATTATTTCATAGGTAAAAATGTAAGACACCTTCACAAGTTATTTATTTAACCAATTCTAATGTATTACTGTATTTATTGCAGGAAAGAATATTGGGGGACGTGGCCACAAGATTAGTGACTATTTTGAGGTAAGAATTTTGTAAAATTTACTTTGGTTTTAAAATTTTCTTCTAAAATATCCTTTTAGCATTTTTTGGATGCTACAGCATTTTTGGTTGTAATGGACAGGCCTCTTGAGAGGTTACTTCTTTTTTCTTTACGTAAGCTGAGTATTAAACCTTAGAGTAGAGATGCAGTCGTCTCTTGATGGAGACTAACTGAACTAAAATACAAAAACCATTATCTCACACCGTTCTTTAAACAGCTAAAGGTTGCACTAATAAAAGTAATACAATCTGATTTACAAATTCTGTGTAGAGACGAGCTGTGGAATGTATTGTGTGCATTCAGCAGATGTATAATGTATTTTGAGAAGATTGACTAACTGGAGGTCCATATGTGCTCTGCAGTACCAAGGTGGAAACGGCTCGAGTCCAGTGCGAGGCGTACCGCCTGCAATCCGCTCTCCTCAGAACTCACATTCCGCTCCTTCTTCTGTAAGTCTGGCAACTCATAACTGCTGGAGATAGTTTTATAGTCTAAAAATAGCAAAATTGAAAATAATCTGTATTCAAGGGGAGAGTTTTCAAAGGAACGAGTCCTGGGAAAGAATTCATTCTTCCAACAGGAAAAGAAGAAATCAAATTAAGTATTAAAACTGAATTTTTCTATTAACACTGGGTCATTTCTTCTTAAACGTCCTTTTAAATACAAGGTAGTTATGTAAAATGTTGAATAAATGTTAAAATGTTGTAATGATATCTATTCATAGGCCTCACACAAAAAAGGGGAGGTTTTTTTGTTATTTATAAGGAGACTTGGACCCCTAGATTGGGACTTTAAAGCCTCAGGTTTTGATGAACTGTAATTTTTTTCAATAACTGATACCTAATCTGCCTCTAAAATTCTCTTTGGTCATGCTAATTCATTCTTTTCCTTCTCATAAGCACAGTTTCAGTGATCAGCATGCCAACGTGTTATTCTAAATGACTAAACAAATTTTGCCAGTTACAGAAAAGATTTGTTTTCTCTGAGGGTAGACCTCAGCTTTTATTCCATGTTCTTTCAACTTCAGGCATTCTCTTGGTCTTACCAACAATATGGAGTTCAATACAGATTTTGGAATTCAGCTTGAAAAAGGTCTCATTGACACAAACTAATCATTAACAGGATTTGCTTTCTGATTTGCACTAGCTTCCCCTCTCTGGTTCTCCCATGAGAACTAAACATTCCAAAAATAACTCACATTATTCTTGAGTTGTGAAAACTCAGAATCAGAAAAATAAGTCTTTTTAAGACTGACATCACCTTATGTCAGTCTTGTATTGTCTTAAATCTTTCAGTCTGTTTCCCAAAAGTGACAATCTCAGTTTTCTCAGAGAATATATTCGTCCTTCCTGAACTGCAAGTGGTATGTAACGCCATGCTGATAGCTCTCAATGCAGTGCTCCAAGTAGTAGCTTGTGTTAAAAAATACCTTCTTTCTCTGTTTCTTTGAGATGTTCCTGCCAAGAGTTGTACCAAGGCTATGCTCATAATTAAATATTACATACAACTTTACAAATACTTTGCTTTCATGCCTTTCAGGTTCGACAGAATAGTCCTTCTCCTACTTCATTAGCTTTTGGGGACCACCCTCTCACACAACCAAAGCAGTTATCTATTAAAATTACTCAGGTAACTTTTTGAGTAGATCACTTTAAACTGTATAAAAAAAAAAAAAATTAGTTATGTTTATTTCTTTGTATTTTAACTTCTTATAAACTTTTAAAGACTTCCAAAAGCTCTGCCTTTTAAAATTGCCAAAGCATTTTTCGGTTAAGTTCAGCAGCTCATAATTTAAATATCTCTGGTGAGTTTTGTATTCTGCACTTGCTCAGCTCCCAGCATGGTCCTTCATGATTACATAGATGACCATGGCATTGGTAGGTTTTTGCTTGAGATTTTAGCTGTTGTGTGATTTTTAGAAGTAGAGGCTGCTTTTTGAGGCGGTATTTGAATTGACAGCTGCCATTGTCATACTGCATTTAAAATCCGACATTGAAGAAGAAAAATGAGATGGATGAGATGGCAATCAAAATGATCCACACAATTCTGACATGACTTTTAAAAGCTGAAATCAACTGTTTCATTCTCTCTGCCATTTCTGATGTGATCTGTTCTGTCTTCCACATTAGTCAGAAAAAGGTTGCTTCACCTGTTGACTGATACAGAGAAATTGATTAGTTTACATTTATGTTCTTGCCCTGGTTTTTATCCTTTTTTATGAAGAGTAACTTCTCAGTTGGTGATGAAATCTTTTAAAACTGTTAATGGTTTGTCCCAACTGTTCACAGTTGTCCTCATGAAGAGGGAAAGTGATTTTGAATAAGAACCTTTAATGACACTTCCAAACACCTGAAAATAGGATTTTTCTGGTCTTGTTGAATGTTTTAAAGTAGTTTATTTCTCTGCCTAGCAAGCATAAAAAGAATAATGCTGTAGTTGTAAAAGGAAAGGATAAATATTTCAAAATGTTCTTTCTAGACTGATCTCACAATGCTGAAATTAGCTGCACTAGAAAGTAATAAAAATCAAGACTTGGAAAAGAAAGAAGGTCGTATAGATGACTTACTCAGGGTAAGTGTTGGACATGGGTAAATGTATTTATTCAGAACAGCAGACTGAATATGAGGACAATTTTTTAGATTTTTAAAAATTTACTTAAATAAAAAGGTATCAAAAGGTTTTAATCTTTGTAATTTTTTTCTTAAATCTAAGAAGTCTATATAATGAAATGCATAGGATTTATTTTTCAGCTTCTGTGCTACAACTTGTTAATGATTAAATGTTTATAGAATTCTGAAGATGCAAAGACAGCTGATGCCATTTGCAGGCAGTTAATTCCTTAAGTTCACATTATAATTCACCTAACCGGTGGTTTGGGGCTTTTTTTTGGTTCTAATTGTGAATAGCCATTATCTGTGGAACAACTGTTGGTATTTTCAGAATGGAGGGGATTGTGGCAGAAATAAATACAAGCAATGAATAACTACTTTCTATATGAAAACGGCACTATACTCTAAGACCTGTTTTCAGAAAAAAAATCTTAATGCTTATGCTCTTGAAGGAAGCACTGGAGAGGGGATATACAGAAATATGAAATATGAAACAAACCTGTATTTCACAATTTGTAGTCTGTTTAGTGTTTGTATGTGTATGTACTTAAGCACAATACATAAAAATATTAACCCATGTAATGATGTTCTGTGAAATTTTATATGTAGGTTGTTTTAACTCATGTTCAACAGTATGGGATAGACAACCCTAAACTATTTTAATTTTTTTTTAAATCAAAATAATATTGTTGTGGGATTTTTATGGTAATAAGTTAAATATAATTGGAACACAGGGAATTTGTTAAACTTCCTGCTCGGATCCTGCTCGGATTAAAACTTTTATAATTGTGAAATTTTTGCTTTCTTTTAAATTGAAGATGTTAGGATTCACGTGACTTCAGAATCATATAAAAAATCTGATGCTAAAATTTTCCAGTTTGAATGTAAGTGGGGCCCTCAGTGGAGAGCTGAATATGAGATTGGTACAGAGTTTTTATATATTCTCATTATGCTGAATGTTCTGTAATACAGAATGCAGGACAATGTAAAGGAAATAAAAAAGAATCAAGGCATCCTTCTATAGATAGGGATATATCTGTGAAATGAAATTTTTATTTAGATAAATAGATGTGTTTATGCACGTGTGTTCCTTACTTTAGTCATGTGAAAATAGATATGTTTATTTTCTATGACAGCTGATTTAAAAAACAGTATTTTAATATATCTCTTCATATTTTGTATATATTTATTAGGCTAATTGTGATCTTAGAAGACAAATAGATGAACAACAAAAACTACTTGAAAAATACAAAGAAAGGTTAAACAAATGTATTTCGATGAGCAAGAAGCTTCTAATTGAAAAGGTAAGTTTACTGCTCTTAAAATCTTTGTGATAAAAGCTGGGAGATTGTTGTGAAACTCAGTTACGATTCCTTCATTTTCATGTCAACTTTTTCACATTAGTCACTTGAGTTTGAAACTTCATATCCATGGTCTCTATCTGGCAGTGTTTTTATAAAACTGAATAAGCTAAATAAAGCGTTTAACCTTTTTCACCTTGTGGAAAATGTACCTTTTTAATTTAAGGATTTACTCATCGTAAGTAATTCAAAATAGCCAAACATGAAAGTTATGAATTTAATGTATGGCGTATTTTCTGGAAAAATTGTAAGGTCACAGTGGATAAAAGAATTTTTGTACGTAATCTGTTGTGAAGGGGAGATGGATAATATCTCTTTGTGAGACACTTAAGTGGCTATGGTAATTTTTGATGTAAAATGATAAAATGCCATGTTAACTCAGAATTAATGGAAAAAAGGAACTGAAGATGACTGCCTTCATAGTACTATTAATGAAAGAATCACTTTTTAAAATTTCACGCCACTTATGTTTAATCTAGTAGCAATTTATTAGAAAACAAGGATACCTTGTTTCTCTCCCTCTTCTTTAAAATAGCCTAATTAAAAAAAAATCTTTAAAAGTTAATAGCAAATCATGTTATTAGAAATTATGGTACAAAAATGTTTAAGATATACAGCCCCAGTGCCTTCCCTAGTGCTAGCTGCTGGATCCTGCTGTCATACACAATGGCACAAAGTGAGCCATTGGAGGATTCAGAAGAGTTTTCTCACTAGCATGTCATAAATAAATTATTGCAGATCTTTTTAAGTTCCAGCATGAGAGGAATGCAGGGAGTGCATCAGATCTGTTTGGCATGATAGTTAGTGCGTACCTTCAGACTGAGAATTCCACAAGGGATGTTTCCTGTGAAAGGCCCTTCTTCAGTCTAGAAGTCTGTTTGTAAAAAGAGCCTTAATTCTGACAACTTCTCAGTTTCTGTGTGTGTGATTTTGGGCCATAGACATTTCTTATGAAGCAAGCATTTGTAGCAATCAAAGATGTTTCCTTGGATTAGGTGTTCATAGTGCCCTTTCTTTGAGGGAAAGCAGGCAGACTCGGTTGGTTGTCACATCCCAAGGGTGCTTGTGCTGGTTCTAGGAAGGACATCTGCTTCTGTCACTGCAAGTGGATAGCTGCCCACAGTGTGTTGCCACACAGAGGTCCCTGCCCCAGGTCACTTGGTACAAGTATTAACATAGATGCTCTATCAAGGAAGTTTCCAGGCCAAGTATAGGAAATGCTTTCTTTAGGATATCTGAGTCGGTTCATTTGCTGTGGTAGACATATACAGATAGAATCTTAATTATATCCTCTATGATGCTGATACTCTAAATAAAGTGGTTTTTTAATGATGGAGAGCAGCAAACTTTATAGGAAAACGGAGCCAAACTCAGAGAGGTTTTTGGTGCATAAATTGTTCTCTAGTACTGGCTCTGGCAACTGCAGATGCTTGAGTTCTATAGAAATTAGAATAAATGTGGTAAATACTGCAACATATTTTTGTTGACTCTCCTCTTAGCCCTGCCTTAAAAGGCTGTTGGAGGGAAAAAACCCTGAGTGTTTTATTGACTTTTTGAACACTTTAGTGTTACTAAATATGAAATTTTTTTTGTTTTCTTAGAGCACACAGGAGAAGCTGGCAAGCAGAGAGAAGAGCATGCAAGACAGATTACGCCTGGGGCATTTTACTACAGTTCGTCATGGTGCTTCATTTACTGAACAGTGGACAGATGGCTTTGCATTTCAGAATCTTGTGAAGTTAGTCAATGCTATGTTCTTAAAGTTCTCACTAATTGTTACTTCCCTCTAGTGGACTTTTTTTATTACTAATGTTCTAGGATTGAAGCAGCTTTTCATATGTTGTATTTTGCTTTGCCTTTTGAAGACTGAGAATAGAGTTTAGAACTCCATTAATCAGGTGAGGGAATGCTAAGGTTGTGTGACTTTAAAAAACAGTTTGGTTCCACTTTGTTTTAACTATCTTTAGAAAGGCATGAATGTAGTAAATAAGCAGCACATAGTTATTCAACTCAGCTGATAGAATTATAAAGGTAAATCAGTGATTTTTCAGGAAGCTAACCAAGTATCGCTGGTGGTCATTGGGACAGATGAGGTCTGTGAAGTTCTCACTCGTCACATAGATGCTACCTGCACATCCTCATGGCAGCAGCTTTTTCTGGCATTCAGCTCCTTAGTCAGAGAAGGAGCAGTGACAAATCTGTCAGCCTCAGATAGGGTCTAGTGCAAGTGGATGGGGGAGAGCAACCACCTGGTAAAGAGCTGCTATAGCAGGTATTTCAGCAGAGATGGGGCCAAGGAAAAGGGCTCTGCAAGACTCTCATAGATGGTGGTAGAATAATTATGCAGTGCTTCCAAAGGAATTCTTTGGTGATGAGTCTGATTCCTTGAAAATACAGATAGATCTATAGACAGAAGAATACATAAGAAGTAATTCACCAAGAATTTAGTTTTTGAAGGGCAGTATTTAGTCTTAGCGTTATGGAGTTGCCTGGGGCACTGTTTTTCTAAACAGTCTTAAAAACACTCTGTAGATGTGTTCTGTATAAAAGCTGTAATCGTTTGCCACACAACCAAACTGATGATTTATTTGGAAATGGCCAGATCAAATTCAATATTTGGCCTGTATAAATCAGGTCCTCTCTATTGATGCTAAAAGGGGGTGTTTTTGATGGTATAAAATAAGTTATCCACCAGCTCAGATAGATTTTTTTTTTCTTTTTCTAGTGCAGAAGTCATGCATAACACTTTCAAAACCAAAACAAAAAAACAACAGCAACAAAAAACAACCAAAACAAAAAACCCCACAAAACCCCAAAACAACAACAAAAAACCAAACAATCCCCTTGAAACCACCATATAGTTAAAAAGTAAATTGTGCCATAACTTTAGCAAATTTTTTCCACTTCATGAAGAACGCTGGTGTTCGTTCTCCTAGGAAACATTTTCACATGTTCAGTAAGTTTTTTAAAATTTCTAAATGCCTTATCAGTTAAAAAGATAGTTCTTGAAAAAATGCACATTGATGAAACTTTAATAAAGCTTTTTTTGGGGTTTACAGGCAGCAAGAGTGGGTGAATCAACAAAGGGAAGACATTGAAAGGCAGAGAAAGCTCCTGGCCAAGCGAAAGCCTCCAACTACAAATAATTCTCAGGCACCATCTGCCAATTCTGAACCCAAGCAGAGGAAAAATAAAGCTGTGAATGGGGCAGAAAACGATCCCTTTGTTAGACCCAATTTACCACAGCTGTAAGTTTAACATTTCAATCAGTCTTTTACATAAATTCTGAGATATTGTCTGTGTGTGTTCTATTCAAATAACAGCATAAAAAGACACTCGGTATATTCAGCAGCTATATTCTCACTAAGGACTTGCTGATGCTAGGGAAATTTGCACCACTGTCTATGAAGTTGTTGTACAATTGCACTGTCTATGAAGTTGTTGTACAATTTATTTTTGGTAAAGTCACCAGAGAAGGGCCCATTCCTATCCCAAGGGGATAGGCAATGTTCCTTGTGTTATCCTGATCTAGAAGTCTCCTTAGCCTGGCTTCTTAGTCTTATAATGTCACTGATACCAGTTGAACTTTTCTTTATCCCAGTTGGTTTAAGAGCTTCTCTTTTAGTTGGAGATTATTTTTTCCAGCATCTAGTTAACAAAAAATCTTTTTTCAGCCTTTAGTATGTGAACACATGTCTTAAAACAAATGGAAATGCCTTTTTTCTCCTTCTAAATGCTACATCCTGAGACCAACTGTCAGAAGTTACTGATCCCATTTCACGTATTGACAGTGTTGTCATTTTTTATCATTGTTTGTCATTGTTATCATTATCAGTGTTGTCAATTTTTTATCATTGAAACATAAAAATTGAAAGTTCTTAAAGAACCCTTTTTTCCTTTGGGGGGACATTTTTTTCCTGCAGACAGAAAGAGTATAATTCAAGGCACACAAAGATGTGTTCTTGACATTTCACTTCAATATTTTATGAAATTGCTGCTTCAAGATACTAGTTACTGCCCTTTAGCCTAAGACGCTGCAGCTGATAGTCTGTCTCTTCCTAGTTAAGTAACAAGTAAATAATTAGGCTTAAAAAGAGTAGCAAATTAGAGGTAGCTTACTTTGCAGAAGTAAGCTACCTCTACTGAACATAGTCACTTGCCAGCTCTCAAGTGTGGAGGCAGTAATTTATACCTCCCGGGATGGAGGGTATATAAATCGCTCTGGTTAGATCTGCTAAATAAATACATTTGGACCATCCCTTTGAACACAGCTGCATGTGTTTTGCATAATGCATCATTCTTAAAATTCACATTGTGAAGTTGTTTTACTGTGATAAAAATACCATGAAAATACAGTAGTAAGGCTGGCAATGTAAGCAAATTTTGGTTAGCATTACTTGTACTTTGGTAGAGAGCTGAAGAGTCACTGCTCATTGTGACTTTTTAGAAATGCTTAGTTCCTGTGTTTCTTCTTAGACCATAATTAATACTTCAGAATAGTACAGTAAATATTGCTGTTGTGTTAAAAATAATACTGCTGTGTGTTTGTATGTAATCCCTCCTGTTATTAAAAGTAGCATTTAAGTAATGGAAAGTACCTGAAAATTTAGATAAATTTTTATTTGCTAACTTTTGGCTGGTTATACTCCCATAGTCTTATTGCTCCTTTGAGAGATGATGAAATATAAATTGGGCAAAAAATACAGACAACATGTTCCAATTTTTAAGTAGGACAAGATGAATTCCTGGTAATAAACTTCGGAATATTTTCTGGTGTTACATGGTGTTAAATAATTTCCAATTTACTAAAGACTGTAAATTTTCATTTCATCTGGCTTAACCAGTTACATGTTAAATGACACATGAAAATGCTTGCTTGTTATAGAATTGCCAGGAGAACAATCAAAATTGTCCTTTTGTATCTAACGCTAACAAAAATTTAATCAGTTGTTGAATCAAAACTGTTTTGCATTTAAGTATTGTAGTTTGATCATTATATAATCTAGATATGAGATAACTTGCCTGTATCATAAGCTTATAAATTTTGTTTCAGGTCTTTGAGGAGATCTGTAATGCATCATGAGATCACAGAGTCATTTAGCCACATTATGCTCTTAGGCCTTTACTTGAAAGGGTCTTTTTGTACTTAGGGTTTGTTACAACTTTGTATTGTAGTGTTATGTGTTGACTTCATTCTGCTTCTCAGTACAGAATTAATTGCTTTGTGTATCTTGGCAAGATATTAATTATGCACTTCCATTTTAGACTAAATTTCTCATGTGCTCTATGTGATTCTCTCCTATTACATTGCTTATCACTGTTTCTGCATTACTTCGACAATAATGATGTTAATTAATATAGTCAAATGGAAAAGGTTCTGTTTTATGAGGCATGAGGAAATGCAGAGCTGCTTGACATTAATGAACTAAATCAGTAGTGAATTAGTACAACATAGATGCAAGTGATCAAGCAGGTTTATTTAAAACATAGAAACTACTTGCTAGGGTTTGTTACCAACAGGTGTCTTTACCACTGCGTTGTTTGCTTTAAAAAAATATCTCCAGCTTCTGGTATTGATGAGACAAAATAATCTATAGCTTTGTAACAATCAGGAGTATTGAAGCTTTTTCTGCAAACAGGTGTCAATTATTTTGAAACAGACTGAAGGTGTTGCCTGAGGCATTCTTAATAAGGACATTGTTTTAGTTTAGCTGAATTTACTGTGGTCTCTGATAGGAATGTAAAAGCAGAATTTTTGCTCTGAGGTTATTGTTCTAAAAGTGGCCATCTTGCCAGTGTCTTGTGAGTGAATGGTGGCTTGGTGCTTCAAGTAACATGAGCCTAAACACTGTCCTGGTTTTCCATCATTCTTCCCCTTTTTGTGGCATAAGCCAAAACTAAAAAGTAGTTTCAATTTTGAGAGTTCTGTTTTCTTCTGAGCAAAGTAATTTTATTAGTCTTATGTGAAAGGAATAAATTTAAATATATTTAAAGACAAAACATTTATTTGAAGTAGAGGTTGCCTTCTTAGCCCTGGAAAAAATTTGTTTGAAAACTCTTTTCCAAGTTCTTTGGAGACATGAGAGAGGATTCTGTGAGAGTATAATGCAAGTCCCCACTTTTTGGAAGCAGCTCTTATTTCACGAGACAGCTGTTTCTAGGAGCAATATTTTATTTGGAATGGTGCAGTCCTTCTTCTGCAGCTTCAGCCATTTCAGTTGTATTCACTTCCCTGTCACCTCTTCAAGTGTTTCCCAGTTCCTCCATGGTAGCCTGTATGTGTCCTCGTCCCTGCATGCAGTCTGGACTTGGAGAGCAGAGAGAGCTGGCAGGGTTTGTTACTGTGGCTGGACAAATGCATCATAGCAGGAGCATTCTGTTCTGTATGGAACAAATAAAAATATTTTCAGGAACTTTTTCAGGCTGAAATGCCGACAATGTGTCTGGGCTTTACTGGACAAGTAAAGACAGCTCCTTTCCTGAGGCAGTCTATTTCTAAGGCAAACATGGAAACAATGGGTGAAAAGACATCATGAAGGGTTTGGACTTGGTTGAAGTTTATTCATCCTTGTAGAAATTTGGGGAACTGAAGTGAGAATAAGCTTGGACCAAAAGGGAAGAGTTTCAGAAACTGTAGCCAGAAAACTTGAATTGGATGTTGTATATGGCTGTTTGGGAGCATGGCTGCATTCTGCTGTGCCTGTGTATCCATGATGATTTTCCAGCAGGGCAGAGGTGGGAAGAGAGATGCTTGTAAATGTACCAGGCTTGATCATGGTGAAAACCAAGGAACACATGGCTAGTTAGGGTTTTTGTCTTGTCTGCACCCACTAGTAAAAGAATTTTGATTGTAGAAGGTTTTGTCTGCACATGTGAGGAAGAAGTGAAAAGAAGACTGGTTATGTCTACGGATGCATATTGTGTCAAAACCTTTGAAATTTGGTGGTGAAAACATAAGCCTCTGAAAGGCCCATTCTTTCTAATAAAAAAAAAAGTTTTAATTGGTGGTAATCAAGTCTTTCAGGCCTGGAAAGCTATCTGCTTTCATCCAGCAACAAGTAAGAGAGGCACGTCGTGGCCCTTATGTCACAGGAGAATTATGCTACATACACAGAATATGTCCAGTGCATTTTGAGGAATTTCTGGAATATATTGCATGTGTTTCAGAGTTTATTTGGCTGCAGACAGCAGCCAAATTAAATTTATTAAAGTACAGCATTTATTGTACAGTAATTTTGTGCAGAAAAGATCGTGGTCAGGACCAGACTGTTGCCGTATTAATTCATGCAACCTGTTCCCAGCTGCCCTTCTTCCCCAGTGTTCCTCAGATTAGCCCCAGCCCTCACTATCCAGCTTAAGATGGCAGTAGCCTTGTTTCTGGTTGATGTCCCTACCCTGAGCTCCTCAACCTTTCTCCCTCTATGTCTGATGAGACCTGTCTGTCTCAGGTGATAAAGGAGCAACCCTTTGGCAGGAACCTGTGGTGTGTTGTAGGTGCCTTGGATGGTGCTCTGAGCAACCAGATCTAGTAGGTGGCATCCCTGCCCATGACAGGAGGATTGGAACTAGATCATCTTTAAGGTCCCTTCCAACCCAGACATTGTGTGATTCTGTGATTCTGTTTTCAAAAGGTGCCTCCAGCATGCCACTGCCCTGCAAAAGGTGTGGTGGGCTGATGGGGAGCAGTCTCTAGGCTGGTAAGATGTTTTCAGACTGTGCAGTGAGCTGGTGGCCTACAGCCAGAAAACAGACACTGTTACTGGCTTACTGCTGTTTGTTGTGGGCTATTTTAATACAAAGTACACTGTATTTTTAGATAAAAACTAATAAACTCCTAAAAAAAAGTGTTTCCAAGTATGAGAGAATAAAGTTTTGTTTTTCAGAAGTAAATTAACAAAATCCGAAGTGACCATATCTGTGTACAGCTCTGTGTTTTATATGCCTTTCTCTGAAATGTGGTGGTCAGTAATGACAGTTTTAGATTGCTGTGAAACATGCTGTGCTTCTAATAGAGTTAGATTTGTAAGGAAATGGAAAAAAGGAAAACAATCATTTATTGGGTTATGGCATAGAAACATGGAAAGAGTGACTGTGAATCTTAATGTTTTCAGTATGACGTCCGAGTTGTGCTCTGTGCTCAGGAGGGCTGTTTCAGGACTTTCTGAAAGGCAATACTTGCTAGAGAAGTCTCGGCACTTTGTAATTCCATGTGGACACCTCAGGTTTTATAAAAAGGACCAAATTTTCCATATTATGTTAGTTTTTAAGGGGATCTGTGGTTTTAGGGCTCTCACTGTTCACTGAAAATTCTGGTAGGTTATGTCATAGACTTCGTATTTTGAGTGTGTTTTACTGGTGGTTCAGCTTTGCAAAGCCACCTAAATATACTCACTCTTTTCTTGAGAAAGACAGACTTTACTATTGGTATCTGGAAATCCACAACCAGTAATTTATAATGTAGACAAGAATCTGGAAATGACAATATTCAACTTTGTAAACATTGACATTGGTCTTTTTTAACTGAGAACTTAAAACACATTAGGGTAGTTAGATGTTTTAATGGAAGTATTGAAAAAGTGTTGGGGATATTGTTTTAAGTTGTCTAGTATGGTCTGGATTTCTTTGATAGTGCTAGTAGATATATTACAGCAGGAATTGGAGCATTTGTTTCTTATGTTTCTTGCTGTTGCTTGGACTGTACAAAGTGCAAGTACATTGCCAGCTCTCCTAGCTATGGAGACAGCCCATTTCACATTTGTTTTAATGCCTCTTCTTTTAAGATGTAGTATACGGTGTCTAAACCCAGAGGAGATTCTGCTAGGAAAAGAATATAAATGTTAGGTCCCAAAATCTGGTAGTAAGAGACCTTTTGCCTTTCTCGGAGACGCAAATTTCCTCCCTCCATTGCCTTCAGAACGTTTGGGTATGTCTATTGACTGTAATACATGACTGCTCTGAATTCCAGTGAGAAAAAAAAGATGCAGGGTAACTTTGTATGACATGTCTTAAAAGAAACGATTGCTTGCCTCTGAGATTCTGACAGGATGTGATGATGGGTGCTTTTGTTGCCCAATCTGAGTGTTTTCTATATGTTACAGACCCAGAAGGTTGATGAAATAACTACAGTCTTGTGAGGCTCTTTCCAATTTCTTGAAAATTTAGATGGTGTGGTCAAAAAAACCCTCAGTAATTTTACTGAGATGTGTTTGAATCAGTTTTCTGTTCTGGTCAAATCAGAAAATGGGCAGCAAAATTCAGTATTTGTAATAACAGGAATAGAAAGGACTCTATGAAAGCTTCAGAACCATCAGATTTTATCTGAAAAAGATGCACTCCTTTATCAACAACTTTAGAGATGCAATAAAAATACAGGTGTTGGAATTCTGAAAACTGTGGTGAACTTGAAGTTTAAAAGGGAGGAAGAAGTCTCATAGTCTATTAGATTTCTGCAAGTTTTGTTGAAGTTGGTTGGCATTTGCTGTAAGAGAAATCTGAATTAGTGTCCCTGATCTCTGGGAAAACTGCTGGTGATTCTCAAGACATTCTGTCCTCAGACTTGCCATATAAACAGCATGTCTAGATAGCCTTCTAACCACTCTGCATAATGATCTTCCCAGCTGATAGTTGAACCCACAGAAATATGGACTTTGTGAGAACATATTCTGCTGTGAGTTTTAGCTTTATATCATGCAAGAAGGATTAGGTCTAGGCAAAACAATAAAAAGTGTACTTTTAATTTCTTTTGTAGGGATTTGTGTGAACCTTTTCAAGGAGGCCATACCTCTTTCTCCTTCCTCATCCCCTGTTTCTGTTCCTCATATGTGCATGGTTTCTTATCTGGAACTTAAGTCTCTTGGGTTTATTTTTTGGGTGGTTTGTCTTTTTTATTCATCAGATGGATACTGTATGCAATCAGTTTGCAGGTTTCTTAGTTACTAATCTGTGCAAACAGTCCAGATTCTCTGCACGATAGCTGACTTTATGTCTGAGCAAGTCTATAGACGGTGAGGAACCACTGAATCTTGGCAGAAATTGCCAAGAAAGGGAAGATGCAGAGAGAACAAGCAGGAGAGTCACGTGTGAATTCAAAGCTGAATTTGTGGTTTCATGCAAAATGTAGTGCTAATGAACTTGAAATGTATGGTTTTACACTACTGTCTGTAAATCACAGCTCAGAAATCCAGTGTTATCATTCTTGTCTAATTTCTGAATGCATTAGAGTTGAGAACCAAGCAGTGGAGTAGCATCAGCTAAAATCTGGAATGGTGATATGATTCAAGATACACCTAGGTAATTAACCTAGGCTATCTAAGAAACAAAATGATTCGGTGAGAGAGGCAGTTAATATTGCAGAATACCAAATATAGGCATTCTGTAGGTATGTTTTGACCCTGAAATGACAAATCCAAGATGTTCAGATGGCTCAAAAATGTACTTCTAGTACTTCTAGTGGCCGTAAATAACAAGATACTGGATATACTGTAAATTTTAAGTAAAAATGCTATTGTTTTGTTTGCCGCCATGTAAAAGTTATAATTACATGATTGTTTCATTTTTCAGTTTGACTCTAGCAGAGTACCATGAACAGGAAGAAATTTTCAAGCTTCGATTAGGACATCTCAAAAAGGTATGTTTTTTTAATCACAGCCAAACCCATAAAAATTAGTACTGTCAAAATGAAGAGATAGGTTGTTGAGAGGTGTCTGATTAAAAAGCCTAATACTAAAATTGCTGTACTACTTTATGCCTGATAGTGGCCTTCCTTTTGTTTCTGTTTGTGCAACTTTTCATAAACACTGGGATTACAGGGGAGCAATAATGAGTCCATCCAGTGTAACACTGTCCTGGTTCCTTAAATCCTTCAAAGAATGCTAACAGTGATGATGCCACCAATCCTGCTCTTTCTCTTCCAGTTTCTGAGCTCTTGTTTCACAGCTCAGTGAGCCAGCCAAGTTTGATGCATGGACTCTTTATTTTTGGTTTTTTTGGCCTTTAAAAAGGCCAAAGTACAATTCACACCATTGTACTTCTGAATTAATATAATATTTTCATTGTCTGCAGTATTCACTTCAGTTGTTATCAGTTAGCATATCACAAGAGAATATAATTTTCCTACTTTTATGGAGAATCTGTTCTCTGTGTCCTAAATTATTTCTGCAGTCATATATTTTACTCTTGTTTTTGACTTTTGAAAAAACATTTTTCTTGAACCTCATCATTCTAATAAATCTGTGTAGTGAGATAATTATTATATGAAGAAACTATTGCTCACTCAAGCAAAGATTTTGAGGAATAAGCTGTGAAATGGAATGGCAGTTGATGCAGACAGAAATACCTTAACAAGAGTGAAAGAAAATGAAAAGGGGTTTATGAAACATGTGCTGAGTAGTAGTTCCTGAGTTGTTGAGTCAAAGCAGGTCGTAGTGTTTTCCCTTTGAAGTGTTGCAAGTCTGTTTCAGGCCTGTTCTCTTCAAATGTACAAGCCACCTGTTATAAATCCTACTATAATAAACTGAACTGAGCCCCTTGAGAAAGCTGCAGCTGTTTCTAAAGAATATGACAGGAAAGTACTTGAATCTGTAGTAGGAAATCTGCATATAATTTGCTGGCACTAGTGAAGTAGACTGCCCACATTGTTCTCCATTGTTAATGGTTTAGAAGCTCCAGCTTCACATGAAATTCTGTTAGGAAATTCTGTAGATTTTTTCCATGCTTTAACTTTATAGAAGTCTAATGGGAATTTAGAATGATAGATGAAATAAACTGTTACAAGATTATTTAATACTGGAATTTCGGTTTCACCTTGAGCATCAATACTGAAGTACTTCGCAAAAGATGGAAATTCCTTGACTGAATACCAGGGGCAAAACAAATGTTATTCTTAGCAAATCTTACTTGAATATATCTGAAGAAAATAATAAAAATGCATTCTTACATTATAATTCTTATGTATGATACAGATTTTGTCATTAACTAAGAACACCAATTTTGTTACCTTCATTTTACATGACTATTTCTTCCCTGAGCTTCTTTGCTATTTACATTTTTTTCTTCATTTCTTCAGCATATGCTGTTTTGCTGACTGTTCCTCTTCCTTTTCACTCTTGAGATGCTTTCCTGGTGCTCTTATTTTTGGTGCCCTGTACATGCTGCCACCACCAGTTTTCTTTTCCTACTGCTACCCAGGAAATTCTTTTCCAGCTAGTTGCTTTGGTCCTGGAGAGAGCCTCTTGTTTTCTCACTTCCTTTTATATAGCAGTGACCTGAGGCAGCTAAGCTGGTTTATTCTTGCTTAAAGGTATTCACAGCCTGAGTGTCCTAAATAACAGCTGGAAACAATGCAACCAGCCAGTTCTCTTTGGACTAACATTGGCCTATGAACCACATTTTGAGAACCACTGAATTGCATAATATATGAACAAAAAGGTCCAAAAGAGGCATAACTGATGGATTTTTTTTTTGTTAGCCTTTGGGAAGAGCATAGACAATTGTGTGTATAAGTGTGTGGCCTTTTGTGAGGGGAGGACTAAAATTCTTTATAAAGGACTACTGGGTTATGAGGAACTGCCTATCATTTCAGGGTATTTAGCAGAGAACTGCAAAGATGTGTCTAAATATAGAAAATAAAGAGTTTAACATTATATAAACAGGAAAAAGCCCAACTCTTGACATTGTATCTTAGGAAAAATAAATGGTCCACCCAGATCTGCTGGCAGATTAGTGCTACTTAGTCCAGCTTTTAAATTATTAGGAATTTGATTTGCATTTCCTCCATGGAGGTTCATCTCATGTCTTGTTTTGGGATGAGAAGTTTTTTCCATTGCTTATGGGGATGGTTTCAGGATATTCACTGAAATCATCTAGTCCAGACTCCTCAATTAATTGGATATGTGGTCATTTAATATGTGATTTAGATCATACAAATACAGTTGTTGCTTCAGGATGTAGGTTTGTGAAAATGCTATATCATTATGGCATTTACTCTCTACCTTGCTGACTTGTGCCTCCATCCCCTTGTGCCATGGCTTGTTGCTGTTGCTTTTACCAGCACCACTGGGTTGTACAGTCACAGAATAAATTGGATTGGAGAACTGATCTGGCTTCTTTCAAAAAACAAATATGGGTTTTTTTGGTGATGCTTGTTTCTTTTATTATTTTCTTTCCTCTGTGGGTTTTTTTTTCTTTTCCTCTTAAAGAAAAGATTGATTAGTATTCCAGTTTGATATACCATGTGGCTGTGCAAAAAGCCGTGCCAAAATAACAAGAGGTGATGATGGGTGCTGCTACTAAAAAAATATGTATCAGATGCCAGACCTTTTTCCTTTTCCGCTGAAATAATTCCATAATTATGAGCTTTCTGATATGGACTAATTTTGTCTCCCCTTTCCTCAAATTTTCAAGTTCTAGAGGCACTAATTCTGAAATCAATATAACCCTGTCTACAATATCTTTCAATGAGTATGTTTCTCAGTTTGAGTATAGATACAAAGGTTTCCACAAATTAGGCATCATGAAATCTTTGATTTTAGAGGACCTGAATAAATAATTATTTAATTGTTTCCTAATGCATAGAATAAAGATGAGATAAAATTAAGTGCTGAAATTAGTTAAGGAATGTGCTCCTACCTGACATGCTTCTTTTGAAGTTGCACTTAAAATCTTATGCAATACACATTCTTCATTTGTAATTTCAGTAAGATACAAATGGAAAAATCTTTTCTAATTAGACTGGTTTTGGTGTCTTGTATCAGTACCTTAACAATGTTTCTGCTGTAATGATGTGCTCTTTCATTCTTTGACTTGATTTGCACTTCAGCCTTAAAATATTTTGCATGTCTTTTCTTAATCTGTTGGTTTGTACAGAATCTATAATTGCCCATATCTCAGTTTTTTTTCTTTTTTTTGTACATTGATTTCAGACTGCTTCCCAGATAATTTATCTCCTTGGCTGAGGTACAAAACCCAGCTGCCTCTCATTTCAAATAGCATCCCCACAGTGCAGAACAAAACCATGAACATCCCATTACCTGTGGGTTCATGAACAGAAAAATTTCTTGAAACAGGCTTTTGCCTCATCTTTCTGAATTTTTCTGGCTTTAAGAGAAAAGCAATGCTTTCTTCTAGTTCAGCAGGGTTTTGTAATGTAATGTTCCTCCATCACCACTAGTATTGATGCAGGGGTAAAAATACCCTTTTCAAATGGGAAGTAAATGAGCTTTTATTTTTCCTTCTTTTCATTTGCAGGAGGAAGCTGAAATACAAGCAGAACTTGAACGTTTGGAAAGAGTTAGGAATCTTCACATTAGAGAACTGAAAAGAATAAATAATGAAGATAATTCACAGTAAGAGTCTTCACTGTCTTAATTTTGCGTGTCTATTTTAAAAGTAATTCTCTAGTATCACATTTACCTATAGAAGAGAGACTTGTTCATAATTTCTTTTTTGTTTTCTATGTTTATATATGTATTTTAAACACCAGTTTCTTTAACCTTAACTAAAATTTCTTACAATTTGATACATTTATTAATGTTTTTGTTGAATATGCAAGAAAAAACATATCTACACAGCTTATAGTGAAGAGCTGAAACTTGTAGACCATATTACTAAGCTTAAAAAAAAAACACTTGTGAAATAACTTAATGTAGTTCACTTAGTTGATAATAATGCCAGATGCAACAGCAGCAATTTTGTTCTGCACTTAAAGTTAGTTTTGTGTTTATGCCACTGTGATTTCATTCCTACTAGGTAGAGGTACCTAGCAGGAAAGAACCATATTATGTTGTTGCTTTGTATTTCACCTTGAATGGCAGTGCATCACAATGTTATATTGCTACATAGTATGAACTGTTACTGTGCAGTTTTGAAAGTAAAAATTACGTAATTTCATTGAGTCTGTTTTCCATCATGACAAATACAGACACTACAGTTTCACCAATGCTTTCAGCTGGCACTGTTGCTTGAAAGGAACTGGTTCTGCCTCTCCCTGGCTACTTAGCCCTGTTTTCTTTCACATGCTTGCAATAGCATTTCTTGACTGAACTGACACTGGAAATTGATCCAAATTAAAACCAGCTCCTGTGGTTTATTTTTCTGGGTTAATTTTAATCCAGGATCAATTTCTTGGTCTAGTTCTTTGCCCAGTTGCAAAAATATTTAGGCTGCCATGAGGAGAGAGGGCAGTGCAACAGTGGAATGAGCCAGGAGGAAGGACATGATGGGATTGGACTTCTCACTTTCTGCACTAGGAAATGTTTATGAAACAGTAGCCTTAAGCTTTCAGTATTTATTTTTTTACTTTTTAGACACAATAGAATTATGCATACGCTAAAGCTTTTAAATATTAAAAGAAAAAGTTGTGAAATTGTGCCTAACTGTTCTGATGGTACCTACCATGCAGTAATACAGAAATTATTTGTTACCATGTGGCTTTAGTGTTAATTGATAGCTGAATTGTTCTGTATTTTGGGTATGAATAATAGTGGGTGTTGATACTTATATATTGATGGCAGAGTATTTTCTTTTAAAAAAAATCTATATTTTAAAATAAAAATATACAATATTATTTTAAAATAAATGTTCTACAACAAATAAGCAGGTTGAATGACAACCTTTTTAAATCTTCAGTGTTTGCATTAGAACAGGTTTAGGTTGTTTTTTTTTTTTAATAGGATCCTTCAACAGTGAGGAATAAATGGCACAGGAAAATGACAGGCTTTGACTATGAAACTACTGCATATGTGGGGCAATGAATGTCCAAATTACGGTCACAGTTGAAAACAGTTACAGGACATGGACTTGAGTCCATAGTGCAGCTTCACTATTCATCATCTGCAGTCAATGCTAACCCATTTTATGGTACAGAATGGAAAGCTTTAAGCTGTGTGTTCATGTTTTTGTGGGAGTTTAGATGAGTATTCACCAAGTGGCCAAGCCACAGCTTATAGTCCTCATGTAGAAGAGAGAAGCAATGGAGAAATAATTTAGGTCTGTGGCCCCTGCTGTCTTTCCTAATGCGTCTTGGTGATATGGCTGTTTGATAAGGGAGAGAGTTTGCCCCTGCCAAAGCAGCTGATGGATTCTGACTCAAATCCTGTTGGGATTTCCACTTCCAGCTGTGGTGTAAAGCTAAGCCCATTTTCTTGTTCTAGCAACACGTCCATCTACCCATGGGTAAACTTGTATGTCTACAACCACACTGGAATAATGGGACAAGGTGAGAGTGTAGGGTAGGGCTTCCCTGTCTGGCTTTGGAGCCCACATGATTTTGGGGTGCAGGTTCTGAGCCATGGAGAGCCACACAGAGTAGCAAAAGCAGTGAAGAGGGAATGTGGTAAGAACACAAGATTGGCCTACTAGAGATACACATGTAATAGAAAGACCATAAAAAAAGAATTGGGCTGCTGGTCACATGACATCAAGTACCTAATGATGATGCTTCTAAATTTGTTGTTCTTCTACACTGAATACATTATTTGCTGTCTATGGTTTCTTTAAAAAATTTAACATTGAAGTATGTATCTTTATAGTGAATAAAAAGGAAAGTTTAATTTCTAAAAGGGGCCCAGTAAGCAAGAATATGCATCTTCTCTCAAATACCTGACTACTTATGACCATACTCCCAAAACTGTAGAGAATATGGAAGGATGGGATGAGCTATTGGTGGACTGGCCCTAAATTCTTCTTTAAAGTTTTCTGTGGAATATAACTGGCAGCTTGCCTTAGATTCTTGCCTTGTCTCATTGCTGTACTAAGAATGTGATGAAGATTCAGATACCTTCCCTCTGATTGGATGGAAGAATGTATTTTATCTTCTGTATATTTCAGGAGAAAGAGTCTTTTTCTTGGTCTGGCAGTATCATTTTGTATTTGGAAGAAGTGTTTTCATTTTGCTTTTGCTTAGAGTGTGAGCAGATAGTCAGTTCTTTCATGTGTTTTCCCCATATTGCTGGTTCTGATTTGTTTTAACTTCTTAGTGTTATATAAAATCCATTTTATAAAAAAAGAGGCAGTAATATACATGTCTGGTCATGTTTTGTATGAAATTGGAAGAATGTTCCTTGTTGTGTGTTCCAGAAAGTTGAAGTGTGAGTTTTCTCTAAAATTTGGCCCAACAAAGAGAGAGACCCATGTATCACATGTTCAAATTTAACCATGCTTTTCTTATCTTCAAAAAAAATAGAGAAAAATAACAAAATGTTTGCCAGGGTTGATTGTTTTGATGGTAGTGTTGTGATAGTATGTGTAATATGTCAAAAGGTATTGGTCATGATGTACATTTGTGTCATAAGATTTCTTGTGGTGTAATATTGCTCAGCATATTATATGTTGTTTCTAAAAAGAAAACTTTATTTGATGAGTAATACTAAGAAATTTGCATTTTAGATGCTACTTGTTCACCTTAAACAGAATAAAACAATTTTTTTTCTTTCAAGATTTAAAGATCACCCCACATTGAATGAACGGTATTTGTTACTCCATTTACTTGGCCGAGGTGGCTTCAGTGAAGTATACAAGGTAGGGTTTGCTGAATCTGATAAACACAATTTTTGAGCCATGTACATTTAATTTGGGGGTGGGGAACAAAATGGAATCTAATTAAGTAGAAGGACTGTAATGGGTTGACCAGCCTTCGATTAACCTGTGGAGGAGAGGTAGCATGACAGTAGCCTCGTCAATAGACTTGTGAATTATGTGCCATCTTTTTTTCTCACTTGACTGGGTGTTATTTTTATCACCTTTGGTTATAACTTTGCCATATTCATGCATTTCTTTTTTAGGCTTTTGATCTTTATGAACAAAGATATGCTGCTGTGAAGATTCACCAGCTTAACAAAAGCTGGAGGGATGAAAAGAAAGAAAACTACCACAAGTAAATACTAATTACTTACGCTTCATATGTTAAGCTTAATAGCATTTTGTTGATTGTAGAAGGCTAATGTATCCATCTTCTTTTAGACATGCCTGCAGAGAGTATAGAATACACAAAGAACTGGATCACCCCCGAATAGTTAAACTGTATGACTACTTCTCCCTGGATACAGATACGTAAGTAGAACTTGGCAAGGATTTTAGTGCTGTATATTAGATAAACAGAAATGAAGAGTATTTGAACAAAAATAACGTATGTTCTTGCTTTCAGCCAAAACATTTTTAAAAACCCCATACTAGTTGCAGAATTTTGTCTGCTAAATATTGCAGGCTTTCTATTAGGTGATGAAGAGAGTGTTTTGCAACACCTGACTGGCGTCAAAAGGCTGCCATACCTTAGACAATTTTCCAAGACTAAATGGCATCAGGAGCATTATTGGACTAGGCATAGCCCCTGGTGACTGGGCTGCACCTCTTTGCATGATATTGTCACATCTTAAGGGATAGTTAAGATTATTTTGATTTTGAGAAATGTGTCTACTATAAATAAAGAGGCTTTTCTTAATTTCTCATCCATATGGATGCATTCTCTCTTTTAGTATGAATGTTCTGATTTACTCAGTTTTCTTAAGCTAATAGTTACACCATGTGTTCTATGAACAATTTCATTCACGTATTTTAATATTCAGGCAGCCATTCTTAAACTTGTCAGAATGAAACTAGGTTGTCATATCTGTTTCTGATTGTGCAGTATGATACATTCTTTCATTTTGTCTCTCTAAATTCTACCCTAGGTTTTGCACGGTTTTAGAATACTGTGAAGGCAATGACTTGGATTTCTATCTCAAGCAACATAAATTGATGTCAGAGAAAGAAGCTAGGTCCATTGTAATGCAAATAGTAAATGCACTACGGTATCTCAATGAGATCAAGCCCCCTATTATACACTATGATCTTAAACCAGGTAAGTGAGAAATGTTATGATTGAAAATGTAATTTATTTTTTATCCTTTATTTTGTTTGTAATTCAAAATTAATCAATTCAATTTGGTCTGAAAATGCTGGAGTTATCTTCTGTGTGTCAGGGTTATTACAATCAACTGGAAAAAGTATGTACTTTTCTTCAGAATTTCATTGCCAGAATCATCTGCCTTTTCTATGAAAAATGTTACAACTTTTCTACTTTGCATTATTTTGATTTGAATTAGTAAAGAAAAATCGTATAGTTAATAGATCCATGCATTGGTAGTTAGCAGTATAAAACAGATAAGATCATTAGTAGGTTCAGTCCTGTCTGGTAATTGTGGAATGCTGATGTGTAATTAATTTTTCCCATGTGTTTTTTTTTTAAACCTGTACATATGTAATCAGTCACTTTCAGCATCCCAGCATAAGCATTCCAAAACAAGACTTTACAGAGAGTTTTCTTTACAGTGAATAATAAATATATTTATAAACAGTATTTGTCTTGATTCTGTTGCCTTTGTTTTACCATCTTGCATGAATGATGCTTAAATTCTTCATGTGCTTTAATCTGCTACACTTCCAAGTATGGGGTTTGTAAAGTAATTCTTAGTGCCAGCTGTTGTAAAGTAATTCTCAGTGCCGGCTGTTTGCTTTCTCTTCTGTAATAAATTGTTCACACAGGTTTATTTTGTCTTATGAAATTGTACAGAATGTATTCTTAGTCTCATTAGTTTTTGTTCTCAGAGGAGCTTAATCAAATAATTTTTATATCAAGAAATTACTGTACAACTTTAACACATGGAGTAAGATTTGTAGGATTGCAGCAATTTCCTGGCACAATTTTGTGGCATATGCAAACCCTGAAAACTGTAGTGTAGGGTTTGTTTTGGCAGAAAAATAATGAAACTTTTTTGTAACTAGTATACTGCTGCATTCTGATATTTCCTTACTCCATTTTGGTGTTTCCTTGCTGACCAACCAGCTCCCAGATGAGAGAGCCATTTCAGATCATGGTGGTAGCCTAGACAGTTGTTGAAACTGCACAGAAACTTCTCAGATTTAAGTTACTCTGGACCTGAAGATGCAAAGATTATGTAAATGTATCTCAGTTGGTTCATGCATGGTGCTAATAACACCAAGGCTGTGGGTTTGGTCATGGGTCCCTTTTAACCCAGACTGTTTTATGGTTCTGAGTCTTTGATTCTGTAAAATTGTCACTTACCCTCATGAAGTTAGATGTTCTTGAAAATTGAACCTGGATTTGAAAGTAAAGCATTTTGTTAGCTTTTTTGAAGTAATTTTTCTTTTCTTTTCCCCCTGAATAGGTAATATCCTTCTTGTAGATGGAACAGCATGTGGAGAAATAAAAATTACTGATTTTGGTCTGTCCAAAATAATGGATGATGATAGCTATGGGGTGGATGGAATGGATTTAACTTCACAGGGAGCAGGAACTTACTGGTAAGCCCTGGTTTGATTTTTCTGTTTAGACTTTGGATCATTGTTCAGATTTTATAAATGTAGTGTTATAAAGCCAATTTGAAGAGACAGCTAGGTCCAAAAATGTTAATATGGATGACAAACAAAGTTCTTTGTGCAGTACTGTGATGTTGATATTCTCAAATGTTAGAAGAATAATTTGACAAGTAAAATAAGAGAGTGTGTGTTTGTGTCTGTCTGTTATTTGTTTATAAGTATGTATATATAAATAAATGTTGAGATGATCACTGTAATACAGAAACATGATATCCTCTGAAGAAGCAGGTATTATTTCTTTGGCTGCTGGTGGTTGAAGACATTTGACAGAGACATTTGATGATTAACTGTGGGTGCTAGGTACTTGGAAATTGTAGAACAGGGATTACCAACAGGTAATGTCCTTAGGACAAAACAGTATTCACTCTTCCTTCCTAAACATTAATGACAACTCAGCAGCTGTGATTTATTTTTTGTGCACTTGCATGCTCATCCAAAACACTGGAGTTTTAGGGCTGCCAAAGCATAGGAATGACAATAAGCATTTCATTGCTTACAGAAAATCTGCTTTTAGAATCTCTAAAGATGCAGATTCTTCATGACACACTAACTCTTTCAGCCTGGGTATGTGCTGGCTGTGCCAGGGTGGGTGGATCAGAAATCCTGTACTGGGCAGGTTGTTACAAGTCATTTGCTCTGCAGAGAAGCCAGTGTCATTCCCATTTGCTTTGCATCTCTTCCCATATTCAGAAGTTGTATGTAATAAAGTTTTTTGCCTTTTCCTTCAGAGTTTTTAGAAAGGGACACACATACTCTTCCACAAATGCCACTGTGCGCATGCTGTGAGAAAATGATTACTCAAGTCGAAGCATTTTAGAAGTGTTAGGCTTTTGCTACTCTTTTTAATGCTTTACCTATTTAAACACCAGTTTAAATCTTTTATATTAGGAATATATATCAGAAAAATTTTGGCTTTTGGATTTCATCTAGAATGCCTCAGGCACTAGTGCTGCTGCAAACTTAAAAGTAAAAAAAATATCTGTAATCATTATAGATTCATGATGAATCTCTGCATTTCTAATTCATGCTTTCTCTGAGCCCAAAATCTTCATTAGAGAGGGAAAAATTTAGAGTGAGTTTGAGGTTGGGAATGAGTCTGTTCCGAGTACATTGCACAAACTGTCAGCAGCATAGCCCTGGAAGGGATTTCCTCAGTCACTGGGCTCAGTTACCTGCCTTCCCAGGCAGTTAGGTTATATAATCTCTTTGGTAAACTTCTAGATGTTTATATTAAATTTAGTTCGTGTTTTGGCCCCAGTAATCTGATTTGAAATGTCTTCTGTAACCTCAGTTCTCTGATAATTAGAAACCTAATCCTCTCATTTGCAGTCTGTGTATATTTGTGGCCAGTTTATACTTGTTTGTTCCTGTGCTAACATTGTCCTCCCTCAAGTAAGTTGTGGCCCCTTCCTAGTACTTGCACCTTGGTGTTTTTGTATCCTTCACTTTTTTTTCCCTCTGAACTGTAGGCTATCCATTCTTCAGATCACTTTAGTAACCTTCTTTGCATTTGTATCACTTAAGAACACTTGTCTTGATTGTTGTAATCAGAATTATAGACAAGTATTCCAGAAGAGAGTTTGTGATACTGTTTAAACTTGTTGCATTTTCATCTCATTTTTCTGCCTATTTCCATTTCTACAAATACTTCTTCGAAGTTTCTCTTCAAGTCTTGTATGTTGTTGACAAAAGAGTGCCTGTTATGTAGTTGCCCTAACAGTTTTTTTGCCTTTTTCAATTTTAAATATTACAGTCCATAATAGTTGACTGCACTTAAATTAGTACATTTGGAAGGTTTTGTTTGCTTTGTAAAGGATGTTCCATTTAATCAATTATTCTGCAATTCAGGAATGGCATGGGAACTTCCTCAACTTTCATTAAGTAAAGTTCTCTTTCTGCAAAATACAGAAATAACAATCACCTTTGTCTATCATATACACCTCTGGGTAATGTTACTATTTTTACTAAAAGCTTGGGTAAAGGGTCTTTAAGCTATTATCTGCATTTTCTTTGATTCCTAACCAGGTCTTGCTGTAAATGCCCTATTTGGCTTTCATCTTTTTTTGCTTTGATAGATGGCTTCATATTTAACCTGGGGTCCCAATTAAAAAAAAAAAAAAAAAAGTGATAATTGGTGGTTTAGGTAAAAAATGTTTGTATTTGTTCTTGTGTTAAATAGACCCCTCTATTTGACTAACTGTACAGAAACTGTAATATCAGTTTTGGAGGGTTGCATGGTGTTGGAATGCAGACTGTAGGGCAGCTGTACAATTGTCAAAACCTCAGATTTGTAGGTGAGGTGTTTGCACAGTTTGATAATTGAGCACATTGTGGTGATGCCGTACTTACTGACTGAAAGGCCTGTTTTGTTTCCAGGTACTTGCCTCCAGAGTGTTTTGTAGTTGGCAAAGAGCCACCAAAGATTTCTAATAAGGTTGACGTGTGGTCAGTTGGAGTAATCTTTTTCCAATGCCTTTATGGTAGAAAGGTAAGGAAAGCTTCTCACTAGACTGTGAATTACATTTGTAAAGACATGAATCTACATAGAAAATTACTTGTGTTACTTTTTGGTGGTGTACATTGATTTTTGAAAAAAACTAGAAAATCTTGTCTGTAACTTTTTTATTTGCAGAATAGTTGGCAGTTTGTATTAACACTGCAACAACTTACTATAGTTTATACTTACTGTACTGTTTTTTACCTGAAAAAAATCATGTGCTTGTTTTGCAGCCATTTGGCCACAATCAATCGCAGCAAGATATCCTACAAGAAAATACAATATTAAAAGCCACAGAAGTTCAGTTCCCTGTCAAACCTGTTGTAAGCAATGAAGCCAAGGTAACTTTTACTATAATCTGAGTAAATCATTCATCTTAAAGGGTTCAGCTGTAAAATTGTTGTTAGCCCGAGAATGCTGTGGGACATAATAACTATGTAGAAAAACATACTTGAGAGCTGGTGTTAGGATGTTTTTATTTAAGCAACCTTATTCTGGGACTTCTCAAAATTCATGTACTTCAAAGCAAAATTATATATATATATATATATATTCCAGAAATTTGCAAGCGGTTTTTAAGTAGGCCACCTCAAAAATTGCTTTACTTTTTCTCAGAGGACCTTATGTGTCTCATTCAGGCTGTCTTACTAGAAGTTCTTGTGAAATGCTGCTGCTAACAGTAGCAAGTTCTTTCTGAAAATAGTGGATGTTATTCTCTGCAGCCTTATTGGCTAGAAGAACTACTTGACTACCAGATACCTGAAGGATATGACCTCTAATACTCTTCCTCTTGAAAGGTTGTAGTATGTGTGTATTAACTTAAATCTGAGTTTAGAAACATTAATTTTTGAAATTAAGAATCTAGAAGATACTTTGATGCTGATTCAGGAAACAAGACTGCCAAAATAGTTGCTCTGCCACAAAGGTGTCAATTCCTCTACACAGACTGGCTATTCAGGAACAGATTAAGGTGGTTTCCCAAATGATTACTATTGTGAGCATCTGTAACACAAATCCAATTCTGTGAAAGTGGAAGAAAATATTATATGTCACTTCTTGTAAAAACTCGCCCAATTTTTGAAAGATATATTCATGACCAGATGCAATAGATGTGCTCTTTGAGAAAAAAATGCCAAGATAGTAGAATGCTTATTTAAGTTTCAGCAACTAATTAAACATACTTAGATTTGGGACACGCCAAAAATTCAGGAATGTTAAGATTCAGCTTCTAAAGACTAAAAGGAAAGGAAACATATTTCTAGAGGCAGTACCTTCCCAACAAAGTCTTTTGGGTACATAAACTTGCTGTTACAAGTGGTGGTACATTTCTCTTAATTATATTTTCTAAAAGTAGTGTCAGTGAGAGAGTTGCAGTTAAGGTTATGAAAAACTGGTTGAAGAATTGTAGTTAGAATTGGAGGTATTTTTTTGTAAGAGGTTTTCATTTGCTGTTGTTTTTTCACTGGCATTTGAAAAAACTGTCCCTTGAATGTGGTCGACAAATCCGTATCACGTTACTGGTACCTTTACATAGTAAGAGTTTATATCTGTGTCTTTTAACTTTGCATTTCTTTGTCATTAATAGTTTTTATACAGAGGATGTTAGGAAAGAGTAGACAGTTCAGCATGCAGAATTGGCAACTTTTTGCATTCTCTGTGTATTTGCATGCTCTGTTTGTTTGAAGGACTAAAATAAACTTCCAGTATTCTTCACTCATATTAACCATTGTCATGATAGCTGTGAGAGAGAGGGAGAAATTCTTCTCTGGTGGAAATGCTATAAAACAATTTCAGACTAACTTCTTAATGTAGACCATTTAAAATGACTGTGTAGAATCCAAATTGTTTTTCAGATTTATAGGCCTGGCAGTTGGAAAAGAACAGCTTATAAACTGAAATTCTGATCTGGAAAGCACGGAGTTTAAATAAATATGGAAGCTCAAATTGTCAGTTAGTTTTCAGACTGTAACTGTCCTTTGATCCTCCCCACTGTTTCCTATTTTGTGCAGTGGTCTCCTTTGCTTCACACTAGTGTGGCTGCAGTGCCACAAAACTGTGAAGTATTTTGAAAACATTTCAGACACAAACTGTTACTCTGAGGATCTTGAGAATAACTGTTTACAGTTAATTTGTTTTGAAGGATTTACTGTGAAGAATTTGATAAAAATCTGTAATATCTAAGAACATGTGAATATCTACTAACAGATGTGCATGATTTTATATTGTACCTTGCCCATGCTGGATATGCAAATGTTAGAAGTAAATTCTAGCATGATTCTTTGGAACTTGTATCACAGATTTTCTCCTTTAATCTCCAGTTTTTAATTGGAGCAAAGAACAAACAGCTGAACAGATTTATCAAAGAAGACATATGTAATTCTTTTAAATTAAGTTCTAAATTAAGTAATGATGTGCTAATCAGTTCTGTAGCAATAAAAAGGATTTTCTATCATTAAATGTTGAAGCCCAGGCTCTCAGGAGACCAAATGTTCTGTGTGTACTAGACATAAAACTTGACAAACGTTCAGCACAAAATGATTGGCATAGGTCATATGGACCTAAATGTAGGGATGACATAGTGAATTTAGCTACAGAGGTTTCAATTGATTAGATAATTTTAAACAGGTGTGATTGAGTTTTTCATGGGAAAAGAGTTTCAGCAAGGTAGTGGTTTCCTAAATGTTCTTTATATAATGCCTATTAAGCATGGCAACCATCAATGTCAATTTCATGTTTTGCTATACCCTGTCATGGCACATGTGGAAATGCTTGTTTTCAAAAGTCAGCTAAAGCATTGAAATTCTGTCTCTGCATCATTCACCTGTGCTCAATGGTTTTAGAAGAGCCTCACTCAATGATTTCAGAAGCTCATTGGAGAAAGTAGAAAGGTCTCCTTTTTCAATTCTCTGACACTTGCTGCTGGATTTTATTAGTCTGTTCAGGCATAAAACATGCAAAAATCTAATTGGGTGAGGTGCTAATGTTTTACTTGTAAATATAGTTCCTAAACATGGAAATACATATTTAAAGTGTGATTATTTGAAGCCAATTAATTTGCTGATTTTTTTCTTTCTGCCATGATGTTACAATTCTTCAGTGGGCTCAGCAGTAAAATGTTATATTGTCATTTGAATTGAATTATTTAAGAAAAAGAATTTGCTTAGAAGCTAGTTTGTCCAGGAGGACTTACCTATTTGCCTGAAAGCAAATGTAAGTATTTGGAATGTTACTGTAACTTTCTGCATTTCTTTTCTAGGCCTTTATCAGACGCTGTTTAGCATACCGAAAAGAGGATAGATTTGATGTCCACCAGCTGGCTAATGATCCTTATCTTCTCCCTCACATGAGGAGATCAAACTCTTCAGGAAACTTGCATATGACTGGCCTAGCAGCATCCCCTACACCACCTACTTCAAGCATTATTTCGTACTGAAATTTCTCCAGCTGAGGAATGGGATGATACCTTTGTTTAGTTTTCAGATGCAGACTTGAGCTTGAAAGCATTTGAGTGTTTTTACACAGGACAAGTTTGATAACTGTGTTTTCAGACTGAAGTCCTCCTACATAGTGTCATTTGTATGATTGGAGTGGATCATGGACTGTGAATAAATGCACCCTTCTGAGAAACACCGTTAAACATTGAAGGATGAAGGATGACACTTCCTGTTACAAACTAACAGGTATACTGTGTTTAAGACTGAAGAAAAGGTTTTTAGTTTTTTTCTGGGGAACATTGTAAATAATCTTTTTAATACTTAAAAGTACATTTGGTGGATACTGGAAAGTTCTAACATGAAGGGTAGTTTTTCATTATTTAAATAAAAAAGGGTAGTGAGCAAATTTGAAAACACAGGAAAAATTTTGTGCCTGGTTATGAAGTAAATGAACTGCCATCTTTCCAAGACATTGAGCTTTCAAAACCAAAGTAAGGAATGTGAGATGGTGAAAGATAATGTTCAGCATCAGATTTCTCAAATAAAATTGAAGTATTTTATTTGGCTTCTCAGGCTTGTACCTCCAAAAATGTGGTGGTGTTCCACTAAATTTAGATTGGAAGGGTGATACGGAATTCCTGGTACTTATTTCTCAAATAGATTGCTCATCTTGAGTTCCATTGAGTTTTTTTAAAATACTATACTTGCTGTGGTATTGAAACTTGTGAAACCTTCCAGGCTTCTAATAAAAGCAAGCAACAGTATGAAACCAAATGCAAACAGGTCATGTATAATGTTCTATGCAGGAATAATGATAAATTCCCTTCTAGCTCTACTGTAAATTGTTGTACAGATGTCACATTTTCAGTTAAATTTCAGCAACTTATTCCTGTACAAATGTTTAAAGTATGGCTTTTTCTAATTGGATATTGTATTTTTTTTAAGTCTCCCTCAAGGCGCTTTTAATTGCTGCTAAATGACGTTGCTTTTACTTTTACAAGAGTCAAATGACCTCCTTAAGGTGCGAGTCAACTGTATGAGAGATTGAGCATAGGCAATCTGTTAACAATCAAGGCATGTAAAGCAGATCTGTGTTGGCAATTTACAGTACAGTTCTTTCAGTCAGTTTATTGCGTTCTCGTCCTGCAGAGCGCATTGATAATAGATGTAGAAGTTGCTCATGGTTATTCTCTATTTCTGGAAGTTCCTATCAACAAGGAAATGTTTCTTGTGGCTTGTACAGATATTTTAAAATGTGAAACATTTTCTAACTGCCTTGTATGGTAGAAACTTACTTTTCAAAACAGTGTATCTCTCTCCTGTTCACTATTCTTTTTACTATCTCATTCTTGATGCTGAATACCTATATGTAATTTTGTCCATGTTGCAGAAAGAGGAGGCTGTATTACCACAGGTTTTCATTTAGTATTGTACAGTTAAACTGTTGCTCTTGTTTCTGATGTTGCAAGCCATTTTGTTTTCATTGTATATAAAGAAATGTTAACTGTCTCTTTAAAATGCTGCTGAAATTGTAGAGAATGTAGCCAAAACAGTAATAAACAACGGGCAGTTGAAATTTCAAGGTTTTCATTGTGTGTTTGTACATTTCAGCACATGGCAAATCACATAACCATATCAGTGAGCAACACAAAAATATTTAAAGCAAACTCTTTTTAACTGCAAACAAAAGGCCAGTAATACAATAATTAATTTAAGTAACATTGGAGGTGAAAGGGGAAGATTCCATGAAACTTAAAACATCAGTCATGATGAGGTAATCAAAACTTCATTTGATTGAATAGACCGCACAGTAACAGCTCGTAAGTATTTCAGTGGTTCTTTATAAAATATTGAGCTGTGGGATAACATTAGCTCATAGAATTATTAGGAAACTAGACTCAGACAGAATACTGGGACTCCATCCTTTCCACTCTCTGCAGCACAAGACCAAGTGCAGAGTTCAAGGAGAATGTGCTATAGCTGTAAGTTCACATTAGATTTCATTCCTTCTTATTCTGCATGTTGATAACTGAAATTGAATTGATGGTTTTACCACATGAAAATGCGTTGGATAGTGGAAATTGTGTTTTTATTTCGTGGAGTCCAGTCAATATTTTGACTTTCTGAAAAGCGCTTTTGATGCTCGTGGGAAGTCGGGAAATGCACGGTGGCAGCGCAGGCACCGGAACAGTGCGGCGCGGGGAGCTCTGCGCTGCTGCCATCCACGTGGCAGCCTCAGCAGGTGACTGCGTGTTTTAAAATCAGCTACCCCGAAAAGGAAAGCATGGTTTGGAATTTAAAGCATCCTGCGTGTTCCTGCTCCAGCTTTGATGCCTTCGGATTGTAGGAAAAACACAGGTCTGAGGCGGGGCCACCAGCCCGGCCGGGCAGGACATGGCACATCCAGCCTGGGGAGGGGATGCTGGTGCCCAACAGCGTTGATGCTTCAGCCGTGCCGGGCTGGGGCCGGGGCTGAGGCTGGGGCTGGGGCTGCTGCTGTCGGGGCAGAGGAGCTGCGGCCCGCGGGGCCTCGGCTGGGCAGGTGCAGCACCGCCCCCGCAGCCGTGTCGTGTGGAGGAGTGGTTCGGCGAGGGAGGGGAGTCGCCAGCGAGGTGAGAAGCGTCTTTTGGTCTTTTATTACTCTTCAAAGAGCCCTCATGACTTGGTGCTCTTCTCCAGAAGTGGGATATTGCATTGGGAAGGGAGACTGGAGAGCCTGGCCGGGCGGGGTAGGGACATGGGCAGTGTTATCAGGACAGAGGAACCTCAAAATTTGGAGCTACTGTGGTTAGAGAGTGTCCTGATATCGATGTCTAAAATACTTGAGTCTCACGATTGCTATTGCATTTTTAAAAACTTATTGTTTCTCTGTATCAGCTACAGGCAGAGTGGGGACTGTGGTTTCATAGCTGAGGGGTGCCAGGCAGCAGGGACTGACTGTGTTTCCCCTGCACAGCCCCACACTCGGTGAGCCAGCCAGCCCAGCGTGTCCATCTGCCACCACACCACAGGGACAGGGCACTGTCGGGTCCCAGCATGAGCCTGCCGTGGGCCTCGGGGTGTAAATACCCTGCCTGAGGCCTGGACCATAGCTCCAGGCAGCCATGGCCTGTGGAGGTGAGGACTGTGTTGCCTTTATAGGAAAGGTGAGACTGCACATTTTTCAGAGAAATAATGAATGATCCAGAAATCTCATGTCTTTGTGATCACAGATTGGTAGAAAGGAGTCCAGTGAGATACATAGAGCTCCCCAAGTCACCATCCTGGTCTGGCATTACATACCTGCACCCGAGGCCCATGTGTTTCTAAGCACCCCTTCCACAAACAAAGCAGGTTTTAGTCAGTCCTTAAAGCTTCCTAGGCAAGGATCCCTGAAAAACTCTTTAACCTCTTCTAGTACCTAAGTTTGGGTCAAGTTTGCTTACATCCTGACGAATTGTCCACCTTATTCTTAAAGATGCCTCTCAGTGACGGCTGCATTACTTATCCAAGTGAACTATTCTAGTTTTTCCTAGCATTCTGTCTTTCTTACTACTCTTTAAGCCTATTATTTCCAGTCCTGGGCACTGTGGCACAAAAACTAGTTTCCTGCCATGTAGAGTACATGCGCTTTGCTTTCTATGCAGTCACCATTTATTTAATTTTGAACTTCATGTTTATCTTTTGAAATTAAGATTATTATCTTCTGAATTAGTGAGGTTCTTGCAGAATAATTTCAGATATTCAACTCCTAACAGAATGTTTGAGAAACTTGCTGTTGGAGAAATTTGATTTTTCTTTTTTGCTGGAAGAAATCAAGTTACCTTGCAATCTTTTCATTGTGCTATGTTTCCCAAGTAGTAAAATTCAGTGTGTAAATCAAGGAAAAACTTTTTCCCTAGAAATCTCATTTTGTATCTAGTGTCTCGAGAGCTAATTTGGTATCATTAAGAAATTACAGGATGTTTAAATTTCAGAATCCCCTTGTACGAATCTAGAGATATCTTTTTTTCTGCACCTTTCAAACACCCCCAGGGACTTGCTCTCTAAACAGTGGAGGAGATCAAAGCCACATTTGCTGTGTCCTCAGATGTGCAGGCCTGCAGGTCAGCCAGCAAAGTGAAATGTTTTCTTGCTCTTGTATGAAAGCTATGCCACAGTATTCAGCAGAGCACAACTCTGCAGACCAATGGAACGAGAGTTTCCTGGGAAGAGAATGCCATGGCTTCAGCCCCCCAACCCCTGGCCCATTCCTGTTTCTATAGTTTTGCAGTTGTACTTACAGTGTGAAAACCAAGCAGTCCCCAGACATCACCCTTGTGTCTGCTGTTACTCTTGGGAAACCTGTTTACCCATATGCAAAGTTTGAATCATTTTGCAGGTGGCCTGGGGTTGTGGCTTCCTGTTATTTGTAGTATTAATGTCCAGGGGGGTTGTGCAATTGCTCCCTTCTCCAAAACGGGAAGGACAATCCTTAGCAGAGTTATGTGGTCTGTTAACATGAGGTAACAATGTGNCACCCCGTTTCAGGTTTTGCAAAAGATTTCTTAGGTTGCAAAGAATTTTGCTACTTTTGTGCTAAGGAGCAGCACAGATGAGTGCAGAGATGATAGGGAAAAGCCAGTATAAGCCATTCCTATTTGAAACCAGAGAAAAGCAGCCAGGAGTTGACTGGGCAGGGCTCCAGATGGATGGTGTGACTGAAATAACACTTGAGCTGTGCTCGTTTAGATAACTAGATGTGTGTCCAGAACACTTTCAGACTCAGCCACTATGCTCTGGGGGGATAGAAGGTGACTTGCTATAATGGCTAGTGGCAAAATTTTATGACCTAGGACACAAGGGGAAAAGCAGTGCTGCCTGAACTATCACAGCTTTATTAGCAGCACTTTGGTGCTTTTAAATCAACCTCTGTCTAAAATCAGGGAGGTGCATCAAAACTCAGCTTTCCACTGGAGATGTGCATCAGACATAGTGTCAGCAGCCCAGAAAAGGAGGCACCAGGCTTCCCAGTGCCCACTGGCAAAGCAAGTGCTCTATTCAGACTGCTGAACATCTGCCTTTACTTGTCTGTACCCCACACTGGCATGACACAGAGCATGGGTGTGGCAATATGAGAGCAGCAGGTGCCTGTGACTGAACAGTCAAGACTGCTTATCCCTCTGGGATATTGGACCAAGGCTTTTCTGTCTTCAGCAGGCAGAGAATTTAAACTCTAATGACACTAATTTTCCTGGAGGCTGCCATGGGATATTGGAATTCAGTAGCATTTGGCTGTATTTGGATAGAGTTTGACTCAACTAATACTAAGAGAAACATGTTTCTCTTATAGGTTATGTAAAACTGGAAGGAGTAGCTTGTTACAAAGTGAAAGAAAATTTACTCCTTTATAGAATCCATCTGACTTGAAGCAAGAGTCTTAAAATAAAAATCAAAGCTTCTGGAGTGAAGCTTTAGTTGTGCTTGGAGTTCACAGTAGTATTGAGATGTAGTGTCAAGGAAAAGGATCTGTGAAAAAACTTAACACCAAAAATGCTAAATTTTGTTTTCTCAACTTTTGTGTTAAGCCCTAGTCCCTTATTTGGGATACTTTGGACCTGAAGGTGCTCAAATACTAAAATGATGAATCTATGAAATGCTTTAATTGATGTCAATAGTTGAAAGCACGGCTGATAAAATGTATTTATAATTGCTGGCAATATTGTAATTCAGCTCTTCTCTCTTCTCTGGACTTTATTCTTATTACTGCCATTCTTGTAATTTGAAATGACACAATGTGAACTCAGAAGCCTTTTAAAGTATTATTTTATAATGTTCAAGTCATACATTTCCTTGTGATAGTCACTGCTTAAGATTTCTAACATGTTATTTATAGGACTTTGTGCTGATAAAGGTGAATTAAGGATAGGAAATAGATCTAAATTAATTTCTATTTTGGTGAAAGTAATAGTGATAGCTGTTACAATATATAATCTGCAAGGGTATTTTTCGTGTAAGAAATTATAATGTAGTAGGTACTAATCCAAATAGCATGGCTCTTCTGTTTTAGGGCAGAATATCCTTTTAAATATATTTTATCTTTTTGCCATTAAAGATTTTGTTGTATTTTTGACCTGAGACAAATATTTAGTGTAAAGATTATCTGAGTGCTTCACATAAATTGATTCCATTAGGGCATACATTAGAAGTTTCTTAATAAGTGAAAATATCGTTTCGCATTCATTCGTGTGTCTGGACAGAAAAACGCTGTTTCCCGGCTATCTGACTAAAGCCACAGGCGGTGTGAGAGCTGTGGCCGGGGTGTAACGCCGCTGGGTTTAACGGGAGTTAACTGGCTGAGGTCGGGCTGTGCACTCAGTGTGAGCAGACCCAGGGCTCACCCCTGAGCCCCTCCCGCAGCCTGCCTCCCTCCCTCCCTCGGCTCCAGGGAGCCCCCAGGGCTCCAGGGGCGGGGCGGCTGGCTCTGGGGCAAAGGAGCTCTCTCTCCCTGTTGGCTGGGTTACCCCTCAGCCGGCCGCGGAGCCGGCCCGGGCCGCAGGCAGCCCACGGTGCGGGCATCGGGAAGTGGGAGCGAGCGCTGGGGCCGTGGGGAGCAGGGCGGGGACACTTCTGGAAATGACAGCATCTGAGCTTGGTGCAGGACAGGTCTTCCCTCTCGCATCAGGCTGCGCCCCTCTCGAGGCCGCTTCCCCAGAGGCAGGCCTACCCCGCAGCTGGGCTCTGGCTCGATGGCTCTCCTTCATGAGGAGCGCCTCTCCTAATGGGGACTCTTGGCTGGCTGTCCTACCAGTATTCTCAAATTTTCAGTGTGTGGACATCTTGCCAGAGATGCAGAGATTATTTCCTTCTCCAGGCATGAGAGTCCAACCAAAATTTCCAAGAAACAATAATCACAGCAGCCACCACAGAGATTTAGGTGCTTACCAGCATATAAGCCCTCAGTGCCATTTCTGCCTGATTGCCTCCAGGGGGTAGGAGTCACGAAAACCCACCATCATTTTTAAGCATTCCTTGACTAAAATAATGCAGGAAGAATCTGGTGTTCTAATTATTCCATATCCCAGGGTTACTAAAGTGCAGTTCCTCTACATGTTGCATGAATTCAAGCATCTGAAGCTCAAATCTAATACTGCATCTATGTTCATTATCCTTTGGACACATAAATCTGAAGTGACACTGAGCATCAAATGCCTTTGCACTCTGTGACTAAGCAATGACATCTGTTCTTGGCAGTTACATACCAGTCAAGGATGCAAGTGTAAAATGCTTTCATAAGTGCAATAAACTTTAGTTTTGAGGGCAGTAAAATTCTCACTCGATAGTTTTTATATGTGGTTTGATTAATTAATAGTATTTCTGAGTCGAACAAAACCACTGATAAAGGATTAGCAAATACTGAGGCCATGGTAGAGAGCATGAACTCTGTGCTTTTAGAAATGCTGATGATGTTTTCAAATCTTTGTCTTTTTAGATGCAGCTTCTTAACTGAATTTTTAACCAGACCTAAAAGGAAAACAAGTGTTTGCATCTTTCCTCCCTGCCCCATATCCTTCCTTTTAGAATAGCTGGTGCAGAAGTGCTTGTTTAAATCCCACCTTTCTCAAACTGAAGACATCCTCACTGACGTTTTAGACAGTTACTCTGCATGTGGACTAAGAATAGGCTCCTTCTCAGTGAGCAGAGATCTGTCTCTGGGGGCATTTTCTTCAGGGAGTAGGGAAGTGGGTCTCCTCTCCTTCTCAGCTGAACCCCTGGGTAGAAGTCTACAGATTACTGTAGTTTATAGTGGGAGTGGGAAGCTTCTGGAGCTGTGTTGTGGCATGTGTGGCAGCACCTTTGATGAGTTTGCTGTGGGAGTTGAGAACTTATTGAAGTGTACAAAATGACGGGCTTGTGTAGCCAACACCTTTGTGGAAGCATATTGCAAGAATTTAATTATTTGTTAGCCAATACCTTTTTAGTCTGAACAGTGGTCTGGTTGCTACAGTTATGGCAACTGTACAATAAAAGCATAAATGTTCCTGACACCTGATCTGGTGTCATTGTTCAGCCTGATGAGAGTTTATAATGAACATCATGATAGGTGACAACAATGGGCATATGGAAAATATACTGCCTCTGCTTTGTTAAGAATATAGAAACCCGTAGCAGGGACTCTCTCCACGTGTACACACAGACCTAGCACAGGAAGCTCAGAAGTCACTTGAGACCTCTGGGCTCTCACAGCAGTGCAAATATAAAACGTAAGCCGTTGCTTAACCAACATTTTTCACTTGTAAGGGGTGAAGTGTCAGCATCTTTGCTATTTATGACTCAAGCGGACAGGTCCTTGAAACTGTTGATCTTATAGGAGAGAGGAGTATTAGATGTGAAGAGGATTACAACAGGGGAAGCAAACACTTGCCCTTGTGAATTTGTATGAACTATATTTAGAATTTAAATCCAAGCATAATTAAACAGTGCTAATGAGACAGAGGGACTTATCTTCATTTGGTGTGTAATTGGTATCACTGATTTCCTCATTCATTTTTTCCTAGTTTTAAAGCCTTCTTGTTCCAGTGAGATTAGATGGTAAAAGCTACCCTGCAGAGAGAAAGTATGTGGCCTGGAGCTAAAATTCAGTTGGAAGCCTTTTAAGGGATGCTGCTTTCTTGATAGCATCGATAACTGACAGCAAAGACACCTGTGAACATGTAGCCAACAGTCAAACAAGGCAATCTTTGTGCAGTGTACCCTTGAAAAAAATGCACACAATTTTACAAAGACTGTAATGGGGAAGAAAATATCATCCTTTTCAGTGAGGGAAACAAAATACAGTAAGAGTTTTAATAGTTGTAGTATATAATCCACCACTCTTAACTGAAGTTTGAATTCTTTCTCAAGAATATGCTCCAACTCATCCAGGAATGTGAAGCTTGCATAGGAACTTTTGGTGACGTTTTGTGGTGGGCACACTGCAGCAGGTCTGGGTGCCCAACTTAAGTAGCTCTGAGCCCATAACCAAAACAGCAGCCTCTGTTTCAGCTCTGTGCCAATAGCTGATTATATTTCTGAGCAAAGGACAACAGCTACCTGCAGCTGCAGGGGCTCAACTTTTTTATTTTTTTAGCTAGTCAAAGCCAGTTAAGAAGTGGGTGCAATGGGCAAAGTCAGGTTACCAAAGTTCCATTTTTGCTTTTCAGTTTTGTCTTTGGTTGGATTCAGGCTCCTTTTAATTATGCCTCAAATGGATACTTTTCTTTTTTCAAGGGTATAAGCCACATTTGTTGCTTCAAACTGCAGCAAAATCAGCTGTTTCCTGAGGAGTAGCACAACAGTGACTATGCCTGTACATTTCAGTGCTGCCATGCATGCCAGGGTGCTTGTGCTTATTGGCTGACAGGGGTGCTCAGGAGCATGAGACTTTGCTGTGCATCACATCCTAGTGGGAGTACTTGCAGCCAGCTGGAATCAGTTCTCAGTGACTGCCTATGAAGATTTTTCAAACCCTCCTCCCTCCAAAGTGACCACCACTAACCAAATGCCTGTCCACCCACTGAGCCAAACAAGTTCAAAGAGGAGCACTGCAGTGTCTCTGAGTAAGCTCTGCTGGATAGGAAGAGGATAGAGTGAGATGAATCGCACAAAAACAACAAATGTTTTTCATCATAGTCCAGTAATTCAGCACAGACTTATCCTTTGGGTTGCTGAACCCAAGACTTTGTTTTGTCCTTTTCTGGAAGGGGATTTGAACACTTCCCTGCTAAGACCGCTATGCAGATTAATCTGAGACATAGGAATTGTTATGAACATTTGGTCTCAATTTCCCTTTGCTCAGTTTCACTGGACCACTTTGACTATGTCACCCTCTTAAATACCCCTCTCTCTTTTGGAGATTGTCTCTTTTGACTACTTAGTGCCCTGTTTGCTGTTCCATAAGGTGAGATTTGCAGCTGTATTTCCTGTTCATCATTGCCTAACTGGGCTATTCAGTCAGCCTTCTGGCTACTTAGTGATAGTCAGTAATATTTGGTTTAACTTTCCAGGAGAACACATCATTTTAGAAGTTGTTCTGCACCCCAAAAATACCTTCATCTGTTTTTATATTTCACAGAATGGCATGTCTGCTCTTGCTGCTTTTTCACAGTAACAGTCCAAGTGTTCAAGCTCTTAACGCTGCCTTGTGGTTGAACAGCACTGAGAAAACACCATTGGTAACCAGAACTGAGAGCAGCAGCAAGTACAGCTGCTCTGCTTGTGAGCAGTCCAGAGCCACAGCCACTTGTCCACTGACTCCTGCTGAAAAGATGTCCTTTTTCAAAAGCAGGATTTCTTTCTGACTGAGCTGTGAAACAGAGTTCCTGACTATCTACAGCCATGAAAAACCCCATGACTCTCAGTGTCAGAAACTGGAGACTTGAAAAAATTGATAACTCTTATCACTGCTTTCTGCTGCCTTAAACATAATTTTCAATTATATTCCTTCTGAACCATCTTAGCTTAACTGCTGGGGAGTCCCACTGTCATGATTAAACAGATGTTTTATTTCCTGCCAAAGGTGGGTGAAATAATAATCACCAGCTCTGCCTCATTGGCCACCATGTGGTCTGGAAAGGTGCCATATGTCCAGCATTCAGACTGCTGCAGACTGGAGGCTGGGAGCATTATTTATTATTTACCTAATCAATCTAAATACTGTATTTCTTTCAGAAAACACATTTCTGGTCTTTATAATGAGATATGTACAGGACTCATCAAGCAGCCTTCTGAAGTGCATCTTCTGTTTAAACAGCCAATATTCTGCTTGCTGTTACAAGCAGAATACAGGGCTAGAAGCATACGGGGCTAGAAGCAAAGACCTCGCACTTGGAGCTGCACTGTGCTCGTGTGCTGCGCTCAGCATCACAATCAGTTGTAAAGGTTGTTGAAGTTCAACCCCAGTAACAACAATTTTCATTTAATACTTCTGAAGAGTTCTCCTTGAAGGGAGTGTGGTGCCTCTCCTCCAGCATGCATAACGACGTGGGCGGAGCAAGCTGCTTCCAGAGGCTGAGGTGCCTCTGGAAAACTGCTGCTGCACCTTCACAGTGACAGCATGTGGTGTCTCAGGTGGCAGGCATGGAGCAGTGCCCCTCTCCCACCGACTGACTTCTGGTCCTCTCTCAGGCCAGCCCACATCTTCCACAGAAGCTGCAGGGCTCTGAGGTGAGCACAGGCTGGGGCTGGATGGGTGGTGACCAGAGTATGCAGAGCATGCCAGGCACTGGATGTGGGTGGCAACTTCTTTCTTGGGAGTTCCAAGGAGAAGCAGTTGAAAATGCATGGGTACTCCTTGTACAAGGATGGTAAATGAGGAATCCCCCATAAGAGGTAGGACCCCTCTGCTCCATGGAGTAGCCAAGCAGAGTGCCAAATGCAGTGATTAGTGAGAAGACAGTCATCTGGCTTCTGTCCTTCAACAGCTCTCTTTCACCATCTCTCTTCCTATGCACCACAAGAAATTTCCCTGTGTTTTTGGCAACCCATTGTAGCCTGTCTGAATCATACTACAAGGTCCAATCTACAAATGACAGGTAGAGTAAAGTGAAGAGAGGAAAAGGGAAGGAAGATGATAAAGGGGACAAGAATCTGAGAGGCCTTCAGGCTTTATCTTGAAGTATTACCTTGTTAGTGCTGGTTATAGCAGCAACCACCAAGGCAGCAAGTCTTTAGAGCAGGAGCTGGTAATGTACTTACTGAGGGAGGGTGTTGAGTTGTCAGAGGCAGAAGTTTGTAGACTGACAAGTAGTCATTGCAGAGACAGGAGTAAAGGCTGACACAAGTCCTTCTGCAAATTGATGAGGGACTGGGGAGCAGCCTATACTGAACTCCAGCAGTGCATATCTGCAGGTAAGGATGCATGAGTATGCTTGCATGTGAGTGACATATGGCAGCTTCCAAGGAGTGTTTGAAAAATATTTAGTTCAGTTCCCCACAGTCAATATTTTACCCTGAATTCCTCCAAGTCTTTCTATTCCTTTTTGATGAATACTTTTAGGCTAAAAATATTCTGAAGCACAATGCAATCCATAAGTACGTTGTTTTTGTTACTCTTAGTAGTCAGGAATGAAAACAGTCAAGAACTGTGTTAGGAACAGTAAGTTCCTTTTCATTATTAAACAGTTAGTGCCCAGACAAGAGTGGTTGGGTTGTGGGGTTTTTTTTGTCTTCTCTCTGAAGAGGTTTTACCTCTTAAGAGTAAAGATAGATTAAGATTAAGTAAAATAGGTAAGATTAAGTAAGATTAAGTAAGATAGGTAAGAAACCTGTTTCAAATAAAAATGCAGCTTTGAAACAAATTCAGTAATTTCTAGTACATGGCATGTTATTTGGCAATACAAATACTTCCAGTTCCTTTCTTTTTTTTTTAGAAGTTGTAGTGCTCTCTTAAAGGATTTACCCAAGTACTGTTTATATTTACAAAAACATCTATTGTCAGACTTCTGAGCCTTAGTAAAGCAGTGTCACTGCCTGAGACCACAGGTTTTCTGTTCCCTGTTTCATGTGAACACGTATTTATTTACCTGAGGGCATAAGCAGTATTGTGAAATAGCTATTCATGTATTTTCTTACGGTTCTAGCTTTTAGCATCATCGTTGATAATACTTGACTGATGACTCAGTTAATACTGAGCTGCTGTTTGCAAAAATTGCAACTTTTGTTTGCAGGTTCTGGTGTTTCTTAAAGGAGTTGCACTATTCCTCTGAGCTGGCTTCAGTTCCCTGATTCTTTCTTTCATGTGTGTAAGCACTGCTTATGGTATGTGCACAGCTCCAAGCCCATGCAATGGGTTGGTACTTTGAAATGCCTGGATGGGAGGTTTAAAATCTTCAGTTTGATTTTAAAGACCATTTTGAAAACTCACTGAACAGAATTTCATGGGAAATCAGCTTGAAAGATAAGAGTGAGATGGCAGCAAAATGGTCACTGAGGAGTCTTAGCTATTGAAGTGTCTTCTGCTCTCTGTGTACAGTACCAAGAACTGGAAGCTATTTCTATTATGGTGACTGAGAATGTAGTGGAGTGTGCTGAAGATTGGCTATTTGTCTCCATCATTCATTTAGGAGCAAGATCACTGAAATGAACTGTTTGCTCTTGACAGCTGCCAGCAGAGAATGTTTGCAGATGAACTCTGAGGGGTGGGAAAAGATGTGTGCTATAATGTCTTTTCTGGTCATCAGAAGGTCCAGGTAAGTCAACCCTCAGTCAGTCCCATTACCTGCAGTGCTCCTCATCACACACAAAGCTCATAGCTCTGCATTGCTTTTGCCAATACTATAATCATCCACTGCAGGCTTTTCTTACATAACTAGCAAGCCTATGTTGACTATGGGTTTTGCAGCCTGAGTTCACTCATGTTTCCTATGTTTTCAGCTTCTGTTGGGGTTTCATAGCTCACCTAACTTGCAAGGGCCATGAACAAAGTATGTGAATATGCAACCACTTGCTGGCAGAGCAAACAGCTCTCAGACAAGAGGATTGTTATTAAAACGTCGTTTTGTTGGCAGAATAGGCTTTCCTGGTTGCCCAAGGTGAGCCTGACCTCTGTGGTTGTGGCAAGCTGAGCAATGCTGGAATGCAGCTTTTAAGATGGATTAAATGTGAACCTAACAAAGAAAAGAGTTCAGAGAGAGTAAAATCTTTACATTGCACAACTAAGGATAAAACATAACTTTTGATCCTGTAGGACAAAAGTTCTAAGGCTGAGAGTATGATTATTTGATAGTGTCACAGTCATCTTGTCAGTGCAGAGTAATGTTTGCAGCCTCCTCCTAGGACAGAATTCTTCCTTTCCAGGAGCAAGAAGGACAGTGGAGAGGCAGGCACGTGGCCAGTAGACAGAGACTGCACTCTCCTGCTGTGAGTAAAGTAACAAAATCACGTACACCACCTCACCCCTTCCACCAAGAGCAGGTCCCCACATGCCATGTTCTAGCCTTTGAACTCTTAAGTCTTGAAGCAGTTTCACATGCACAAACCCAGAACTTTGTTACTAAACTGAAATCATGTGCACAGGCTGTTCCTAAGAAATACCAGTCATCCACCCAAGTAAAATTCTGAATTGCTAACGGCATGCTGACGTAAGGATAAACATGAATTGAGGTTTCAGGAAAAGGAGGTGTTTGTTCTGGGTCAGTTCAGTAGCTTCTAGCCACCATCTGCAAATCTGTTAGATATTCCATAAAATGGCAGGTTACTATCCTTTAACTCTTTTACCAGGGCTGCAGGGCAGAAGTGCTGGAGATTCACATGAGCTAAATGAAGTTTTCTGTTTGATTGAGGCCGTGGATTTGGTTTTGGTTTATTTTAAGATTAGATCTTGCAATTTAGGTGTTTAACTTTAAAACTGTGCTATGGCAGGTGTTGGCTCTGACTGCAGCTAAAAAAACCCAGGTTCTCCACAGATATTACAGGAAAATCAGTTTGAAGATTTTAATTTTCTGACCTACACAGGTTTTTACTAGGAGGCGCAGCACAGTGCAAGCCACTGTGCTGGACTACACAAATGTATATTAAGCCTTGGTACTAACATGAAGAATGTACAAAGTAGGATTACAAGAATAAGTTATGAACCACAGACAGTAAAAAATAAAGAATCACTTCTGCAGTCTAATTCTTGCCTAACATTACAGGATTCAAATCTAAAATGAAACAGATTCCAGGTGTCTAAGTCCAAGTAAAGAACCAAAAAATCTGAGCTTGGTGCCAGCAAGGCCTCCATACTACAGCGTGATTATGAACACTTGTTTGACTGGTACAGACAAAGCCTGCGTATAATCAGGGAAGACACAGTGCCACAATCAAACATCCCTGATCCTTATCTTTCCCCCTTCAACTTAATTCCATAATCAGCACTTAGATCACAGAGAGGTTGGAACTATTATCCAGGCCTCTCCTTCAGCATTACAGTATCTCAAACAAGTCCCTGCCTGTAAGGATTTGCTTTCTTCAAAACTTTCACCTGGTCCCATGGTTAGCTTGACTTAAGTCAGCAAACTTCCAACAAAACTCTGAAATTTAGAACTAGCTTAAGCTCAGCCCATTTCTGCCTTCAGATCAGTTGGTTTTACAGTTCCCAGGCACCATCATTCCGCATCCAGCTGGCATCCATTTGACTACAGTTGCTGCTGGTGGGGGAGCAGGAGCCAACCACCCTCGTTGCTGAGTCTTAGCCTGTAAATTCAGCCAAAGGAAACTAGTGCACGCCATCTCGTGGCCCTGCGCAGTTATTTCCCGGGAACGAAGGGAGCTCCAATTGCGAGGAGGTTTGATGTGGACAGGATTAAAAAAATGGCTTTTAGAGGCCCAGACAAAGCCCCACCACCCCCAGCTAAGAAACGTTCACCATTAGTGCTTTGTCCACACTCCTGCCTTGACCTTGCAGCCCGAGCAGCTGTTTCCTGGAGCAGCAGCAGAGCATCAAACTGCAAAAGGCACTTCTTCAGCACATGCTCACGTGGCTGTCGAGGCAGCCCTGTCCTCACAACAAATCCAGGGTGCCAGTGAACACAGCCCCCAGACCAGCTTTTGGTGGAGCAGGAAATTACCGTATTCATTTTAGAGTAGGTCACACACATGTAAATAATTTTTAATTACATGCAAGGTTGGGAATGTTCATGGTACATCTATTTTCATCTGCTGTCAGAACTTGTTAAAGAACTCCATGTGTCAATGCTTTAAATAAAGCTAATGTGCCTGTTCCTAACTGTTCATTAACAGCTGAATATACGAACTCATGAAAATAAGGTTATATCAACTGTCAGGCCTTTGGTTCTTGGTATCTTTGGTATCTTAAGTTCCTATTCCTCCTTACTCTTTTTGGTGGGAAAATCAAGTCATTAAGAGACCCTTGCCAGAAGTGATTAAAGTACAATTTCATCACATCAAGTTGAGGGAATTAGAAAAAGAGGGACAGAGTACAACAGTATGACTTCAAGGCCAGTGTTTTCATTTTATGTAGTAAGTGTTCAGCTTCACAATGTTTATGACTTTTACCTGAGAGATTACAGCTTAAATCTGCACCACTGAATCATCTCCAAATCTGAAGTCACATTTTCTTCAGCAGAATTGCTGATGGTAACACTGCCTTACTTCCACTGCTCTCCTAGCTGTCAAAAGGCTGGATCTATAGTCAGCAACAAGGGACTTAAAATAGCTAACAGAAATACAAAACTTCAGACTAAGCATCTTCTTTTGTCTGCTACTAGAGACAAGTGCACAAGACCTATGAAAGTTTGCAGCTTGCGGCTGCAAAGCATAGAATCTTGCCAGAGAACACAGAGAATCTTGCCATACTGCAAGAACAAAAACGTCTACCCTAGGACTCTAGTTAAAAACATCTGATTACAATCAGCAACTGCTCTAAATTTGGTTTGTGATAAACATATTTTTACTCTTCTTGCGTTGGAAGTGTGTTGGAACAAAGTTGCAGGAAAGGCTGTTAGACCTGTGAGGCTCAATGAAGCTCGATACCAACATACTTTCTCTGTTAGAGGAAAGAAAAGAGGGAACATCCTTCTTCTCATGTCAAGGTTTAATTCTGAGGTATACGACACTGGATTTACAAAGGTAAATAAAAATACATTCTGAGAAACAGCAAGTGCCCTACTTAGCAATGCAGAAGGATTTCACACTCCAAGCAGCTGAGAAAAGAAACTGCTCACAGTATGAAAAAATATTTGTGGGGTCTGTCTTTGACATGGGCTTTTGCCATAACAACTGATAAGAAATGTGCAGCAGTGGGGCAGAGCAAAGACAACTACTTAAGTGATAAAGACAAGACAGGACAACAGGTATTAGATAAGGCTTCCACTTGAACAAATTGAGACATTATCATTATGATCGTAAGTCAGATGCAACTACTGTTCCAAACACTGCTCAGGAAAGCTACATTGTCAAAATTAATAACACAGCTGTTGAGACAGACTTCAGCTCGAGCCTGCTGATGATATGGGTAAGTTTGCATATGCTTATAGCAACCACAGATATAAATGAAATCCCAGTAATCCAATCCAGAAGGACTGGAGTGGCACAGAAGAGTTTTCCACATCAACTGTACCTGATAACAAAAGCAAATGCTATCACCTGGAGTACAGGATACATAACAGTTTCTACAAGTGTATCATCTACAGTTAATCTGCAATTTTTGTCCTAAATATGAATTTAAAAAGCCAAGTATGATTCATATGCAGGCAGATTTAATGACTCATTGCTGCAATGGATTTAACCACAAGTGCTGATCCTGCCTGCCATTAAGATGTCTGGCATTCCCTCTTGGACCCATTTCTCTGGAAGGGGGCCCTTTCACAGATCTGTGCTTGAGAGAGCTAAGCTAAGAAATTAAATGAGATTTAAAGAATTTTTTTTAAAAAATGTGCTATTTTGTCACACAAAGAATAAAATTCCAGGAATTTATTGCTATATGTATGCTTAATCCATTAATTCATCTTACAGTAGTCATGAAGTGCCAAATTGTGTGCTACATTTAACATTCCATGTATTCCCTTCCAAATGCCGTTTTACAGTGGGCGTATGAAACAACGCAGCAGCGGTCACAAAACATGGCTTGAGCATCTCTCAAGAGCTTAAAGACAAAGATTTGTGTACAAGCTGAATAACAACATGTCAGTTAACAGGCCACTCAGCAATTTTAACAGAAATATCTTCAGGTGGAAGTTTTGCAGTGTTAAAATTCACAACTAAACATTCTCATCCCCACTGTAGAAACAAGATACTTGCAAAGAACAAGAACTATGGTACGTAAATGTCACACGCAGGACCCGCTTCCTTTCTATCAGAAGCAAATATTTCTAATTATTAGCAAGGACAAGCCTAGCAGGGTAAGGCTGTAAGCCTATGTTAAAAACATATACCTCAGAGTTTGGCAGTGGAACTCTATTTACCACCTTGACTTTTTTTTGGTAACATACAAGTTCTTCCTCCCCCCCACACTTTATAAATCCCCTTTTATTTTTATTATACCTCCATATTATTTACAGGACTTCTAAAGATTAAGTACAAACTAGTATGAAATTAATGATAGCTTGCTTTTCAAATATGTATCCCATGGCTAAATAAATACCAAGCCAATCCAACAGAGTGATCTGGAGTTATGATTCAGAAGCTTGTGTATCTGTGATTCCAGCTGTTTTTTCATTAGCTGCAGAGGATTCATTTGATCTGTCAACTATAGTTGCCCTGGAAGTTGGAGTAGCACTATCCAAGGTGAGTGCGGAGGTCTCCTCTACATTTTCAGTAATGCCAGGGTTGACAGAAAAGCTTCCAGCTTGAGTAATAGAGGGAAGCAAATCTGTAGGCACTGCAGATGCCTCTGTGACCAAAGGAAGCACAGGAACACACTTGGGTGGCATTGACAGAGGCGTTATTCCCATCAGATGCAGAGGCGGCAAGGGGGGAAGGGGTTGCAAACCTAAAGAGAAAAAAAGTGGAAAAAAAGGCAGTGAGCTGCTGCACACCACAGACAGCTCAAATGGTGTTCGTGCAGCACTGACTCAGCAGGCTCATTTCAAGCCTGACACTTTCCAGATTTCAGAATTGAAGAATCAGAGTAAATTCAAGGTTGCTTGTACCTCCCCAGAACACTAAGTATTTAATGCATTAACACTGATGATTAGGTTTTCCTGGCCTTCACTGAAACTGTCAGAAACAAGAAGTTAACAAAAACCGTATTCCACACAAGCTTCCAATATCTTTTTGCTTGCTCCATAAGCACCTTCAGCAGTTGTGCTGAATTCAAAACTATAAATCTAATATTAGTTCATAATTCTGGCATTCAGTTCAGGGAGCTCCAATCTCTTCATCTATCTTACAAGGAAACACTTCCTATTTTCTTTTACCCAAAAATAATATACTATCACTTTTGGCACAATCTCTTCTGAGATATAAATCAGGTAATAAAAAAATGAAACATCTAAACACAAACACAGGTTTAGAATTAATTTATCTAAAGACATATTCCTCATCTACCTGATCCGGGCACTAACATCCACTCCCATCTCAGGCAAACATTTAATTTATTCCCTTCAGGACTCCCTAGATAGAGTTATCCTTGACAGTCTAATTTAGACCTAATTACAGAGTTTCAGTTTGCAGAAGCACATACCAGGCTGTATCATTTCTGGAACAATCTGTGGTGCAGGTAAATTAAGTTTGGACAGATCAGTCAGGTTAGGAAGCCCTGCTGGTAATGGCATCAGACCTAAGAGAAGAGTGGAACAGTTACAGCTGAAAACTTAAAATTGTCTTTTTCTAACCGTTTCTTAGATCTTGTTGATAATTTAAAACATGCTTTATCTTGATTATAATTTTTACATGGAAGAACGCAAATTCACCTGAATTTCAGCTTTTAAGTCACACAGTGAGAACAGATACCTACCTACTGCAGGAAATCTGGACTAGTAAATACATAATCCCAAACCTTTCAGATTTTTCTGAGGAAAGCAGAATCTTATTTCAGAATTAGAAGGTTTGAATTCCAAGTTCAGCTTTCAACAAAGGTAAGTGTTTCACGACAGCACTATGCCAGAAGTTGTCCATTCCCAATTTGAGTGGCAAACAATAATAATACGATTAAATACACAGTATTCTCTGATCCATAACATTGACCACTCTATGTCTTTTCTACTTAGTTCATGACTAGAGTTAATCACAAAAATGCATATCAAAAGGCAAGACAAAGGAACTTTCAAAGTCATAAAGGACTGAAAGTAGAAGAGAAACATGCAATGAATGCAACACATGCCCTTCCATCACTGTGTCTGCTATGGAACATCCTTCTGCTCCTGAATTTTCCACTTTAGAAGAGCTTCATTTCTGGGACAAGGGCTCCATTCATACTTTGTGTTTAGTTCAGAAAAGGCTAATTCAGAAATAAACTATTGATACCACAGTATGAAGATAGAGAGGAGAAAAGTCTTAAAGCAAGGCCACTGTATAGAGATTTTGATTAAAACCCAGCCATCTTTACCTACCCATGAATTCATTTGCCATGAAGGCTGACATAATCCGATTCAAAGAGCTTTCAGGTCAGCTACATGCAAATTCGGTTTGGTTTTTTTTTTAAATCTGAAAAAAGCTGAACTTCATTCAAATTCACTCAAATTTTAAGACTCCAGTATATTTAGTAAGAACAATTTCACTAGTACATCCATGCAAATTGCAAGAAATAGTCTAATTTGCTTTTAAAAAAGCAATGAGATTCAGAGAAAAAGGGAACAGAAAACTTGTATTTGCAGCATTTAGGGAAGGGTACTTATATTATACCAGTTTAAATTCCTAAATAATTCACAAAAAATAACTGCAACATAAATTCAATATTGTTAGTCCTGTATTTATACTAGGAATAATGATCAAGCTGAGTAGTTAAAAATGGGTTTCCTAAAATGTTGCAAATAGCAAAGCAAAACCTTCCTGAGAAATCCTGAATACTGCATCCACCGTGCAGGGAGCCCTAAAAGGTAAACTTGTTAACTCCTGCTGCCACGTCACTCCTCTGTGCTACAGACATGCTGGGAACATACTCCAAGAAAAGTCCTTCATATTGCAGAGGCTGTATACAGACAGATCTTACATGAAATGCCTAAGTTGTATGAAGTTATACCTTCCCCAAAAAGCAGTGGAAAAGGCAGCTCTCTTCCCTTGCTCCCATAAGATTTTGGTTTAGAAATGTTTTAAGAAACTTTACCTACTCACCTGGTAATGTAGTTGCTGGGTTAACTGGTGGCACAGAGGTAAGGGACTGACTGACTTGTGGTGGTAATAATGGAACTGTTGGAACACCTGGTGGGGTACACAGGGAAACAACATTGATTTTAATCATACAACATTTCTTCTTCTTTCCCTAAGGAGTATAACTCAATAATTGCTCATAGAAGAATTACTATTTGCCTTAACATTAAAATGCTATAAGCCAAATAATTTTCTAAGTAATACACATGGTATTTTTAATAGAAGTTGTTAGCAACTATTTTGTGAGTAAGTAAGGCACAAATCCAGTACATTAACCTTTTTTATTGAGAAAAATTTAGGAGAAAGTTTTACTCTCTCTTCTGCCTTCTATTCCATTAATTAGAAACATCTGTGAGAACAAAAAAGTCAGAAAAGCCATACACTTCAGGTCAGCTCCTTACAATACCAACCTGTGCTGAGAACATTACTGACAGTAGTTGAAGGTGAGCTAATAGAAAGTCCTGAAAGACTCTGCTCAAGGCCTACTGACCCAGGAGGGAGGGTGGTTGAGGGATTAACTGATGATAGCTGAACCTTATTGAAAGAGAAAAGAAAGTTGCATCATTAGGGTTTGTTTCTACATGAACCAAGAGAGGCAGAAAAGCAATATACATCATCATCCATTTTTACCAAGCCAAAGGAGAGGGACCACAACTTACCTCTGTGAAACCGTCTTTGAGGGGACTGAGAGATGCACTAGGCATCTGCCCTGGGAGAGAAATTTTCTTTCCCTCTTCAAATGGGCGAGTAGGTATCCTGTGCAAATATCCATAACCAATGCCACATCCTAGGCTTTTAAAATATGAAGATTTTTAAGTCAGGTAAGTGACTTTACAGCTACAGACAATAGCAAGCAACACATGAACAACTCAAGACACCAACAAGTTTCAAGGTAAATACAACCTTCCCCTTCTCCTGCCCCCACACTGCCTCCCTTTCTATGAAGAAATAATCAATACAAAACAATTGAAAGGAAATTCTGTAGTTTTAATTCTGTAGCTTCTGTAGCAATAAATACTCAGCACAAAATAAAATTATTTATTATTGTATAATTACTATAATCATTATTATTTAAACCAAGCAGCTATATCAGGTATACAGCTTGGAATTCAACTCTTGGTTGTTACTTGCAGTGCTGTGTTCTGGCTACTCACAATACTTCAAGGATATACCACAAGCTAATGACTATTTGGAATTTAATGCAGAAAGAACCATTGCACTTTACGCACTTCTGCACTAGCTAATTTACTGATTTACACCCCTCTCATCAGTAAGTGTGTCTGAATTTCAAGTAAATATATAATTTATTAGAGGAGAAACACTTTTGATAGAACAACACTCTTTCCCTGTCTTTGTGGAAGAGTTAAACCCAGCAGTTTCCAGGCTGGTGCTACAAGAGAGTTGCCCCATCCCCCTGTAACACATTCTCTCCTTACCTGCCTTCTCCACCCCAGGCAGAATTTGGAGTAATCACCACTTCCCGACAATTATCTGTGTCTGTGTTGTACACATAAAGTTTTAATGGCTTTGCTTCATGTGTTTCAATAAGGGAAAAGAGATCTTCAGACTGCAAAAAAATAAAAATGAGTAAGGGCTTTCTTGTCCTTATTTTATCATTTGGCATCAGATTGATCATCCTAGTCGTGACTTTCTGTAATGGACTCTAGTAACAGCCATGTCGCAGTTTTTGCAGTGTTGCTGTTTTATCAAAAGGCCAACTTTAAAATGTGTTTTGCTAGCACAACTCAGAAGATGTGGCACAACCCAGATTTCAAATCTGCTATTCAGAACATTAATTTTAGAGTGCAAAAGTTTGTATCTGACTTCATGAAGACATTTAAGAGCAGTTCTTATTTCCAGAACTGCCTTTAAGAAGAGGCACCATGCCAGAGCTCCTTCCTCTTTGCATCTGATTTCCATTCACACTGAACAGAGACAGAGCCAGGGATGTTTCAAACTGCCCTGGTACAGCTGTGTTTTTAATTTTTTAAAAATAAAGACCTGATTTTTTTTACTTACCTCATTCATGACAGTATCTGCTCCAATGATATAGTCACTATGAGGTCTAAGTCCAGCTAATGCAGCAGGAGAATTTGGCTCCACTTCCTAGTTTTAAGATGCAAAGTTACAAAACACTATGTAAGTGTAAGGTTATAGCAGAACAGATAGATATGCATTGCACACAAGCTCTGCATCAGACAAACTGGTCAAGTTTTCAACACAGTAATGAACTAATGAAACACTGGCTCTATGGCAGCCCCTTTCCATATGGTTCTGATGTTGTACCAAATACAATATCTCTGAGTATTGTATAAACCCATTTAAATACAAGACTTGACAATATAGTCACAAATATACATTTGTGTGGGAAATGAATTTGTAGAGAATTTTCAAAGCCTGACAAAAGGTTCAAAGAAGGTTCAAAAGTCTTCCCAAACCCAAAATCAATCAAAGCCAGTTTGATCAGTGAGACCAGTTTGATCTCATGACTTGTGAGCTACATCCTGTGCAAAGTCACTTTTCAACAGAAAGACAGAAACCCCAGTAATGAGAATACTTCCAAGTCCATACGTACCAAGACGTGCCAGACATTCTCGTTAGCCCCATCAAAGCTGCAGAAGCGAATGCTCACTCCCAGCAGGCCCTGCCCACCCCACATGTTGCTGGGGGTGACGGATGTTTCTCTCAGTTCCAGTGTTTTGCTACTGTACACAAGCATTTTTACAGGTTTTTCAACATTTGCTTTCAGCAGGTCCTTGAGAGTGTCATTGTCTTTATTCTGCAAATGTTTAAAAAAGAGCTTGGGTCAGTGTTTGACAGAACAAGCATTCAGTTCCACAGCAACACTTGTATTCCAAAGGTGCTACACAGTGCATTACCAGAACATGTATTAACAGCTGCTTTGTAACAAGTTTCCAGTCCCTTCACAATTCTAGAATACAACTCCAGAAAACCCCTGGGACTTCACAGTAACAGGTCATACTTTCCAAAAACAAAACCACTTCAATTGGTTCAGAGGCTTTCTTGAATCCAGGCATACTGGCACAGAGCATCCCACAGCTGGTTTCTTCCACTGCTATGATGGTCTGTTGTTTGACCATAGCTCTGCCTGAAAGCTCCCCCAATGCCTCCTGCCCAGCCAACAGCTCCGACAGCAGCTTTTCACTCAAGCTGTTTGGACTATGTGAAGTTTGGGAGTTCTCATGGAAGCAAACAGAACTAGGAGGGCACTAGCATAAGCCATGAGGGGTGGATCAGCAGGCAATTCTGTCTTGGTGCAGATGTCTGCAGAGAGCATGTCTGCCTTATCCTCCAGCTAAACTCGACAGAACTGTTCCTACAGGGTGAAGGAAATCAATTCCTGATGCAGTTTGCCTTCCTCATTTTAAAGTAAGAAGAAATATTTTATATACATTTAAATAAAACAAATCCATTGGTTTACCTATAAATATTGGATTCTCAACACACTGTTTGTATTAAAAGTTATAAAATATCAACACACTTACCAATCTTGAACCATTAATGGACACGATAAAATCAAAGAATGGCTCCAATCCAGCTCTATGCCCCGGTGAGTTTTCTTGTACCTAACAAAGTTAAACAAGAATGTAGTGAAAGTGTTCCAATGCTGATTCATAGATTAGAATTCTATTTCTATTTTTGCCAACTGTAGCTCTAGAAGCTACTAATGTTTGTATGTATAATTTAAAAATATTAAAATATAATCATATCATCTGTAGAACAAAAAAAAACCCTCCCTTAAAAAAAAATAAAATAGATTTCAAAAGAATTAGTAATTTATAAATTGAGGAATGACACAGCAGTAGCCACTCCCTGGGAAAAGCAGTGCTTAACAGTTGCATCAGATAAGTTGTAAGTATTTGTTTCAAGAAAGATTATAACAAAAGGACAAGGTTAATGAATTCTGAAAGGTTGGTTAAAAAGTACTATCTTTACACAGTAGTGCCAACATTGGACCTTGCTTTTCATCTTATGTTTACTAAAGGAATAGGAGAGTCACATCTATAAGCACAGGTTGTTATCTCATGATTAAACATCACCTGGTGACATTCTTGAGACACTGAGGGCATCTGTACAACCAGTGATTTCATTAACAGTCCTTCAAGTTGCAGGAAAAGAGACATGCAATTGTGCAGCCATGGCAGCTCAAATACTTCAACCACTCCACTAAGACAAGGCCTAAGTTTTGGATACGTGCTACTGCCAGAAGCTAAAAGTATGCTTTAATTCCAAATGGAGTAACTGAGAGACGTTTTGCCAGTGTTATTTTTTCACTATTGCTTGCATTGCTGACAATGAAAAGTAACTCTAACATGGCTGTCAGATTTTTCCTACGGCTTTTTTGGCAAGGACACTCATTTTCTGAGTGGAAGCTGATTAGTTTCATCCACCAGTTTTTTCTTTTATGTACTACAATCACCTTCCAAAAAGATCTAAAAAACATTACCCTTTACAGTGCAGTTCCTTACATTACATATTATTCTACCTGACAGAAGTGGTAAAAATGTATTTGATTATTCAATACTGGCCTGATTCTGCAGGAACTGAATTTTCTTAATACGACTTATCTAGAACAAAATATTCTAATATGGAATTTTAAAAGTGCTTGATTACTAATAAAACTGTTCTTCTAAAATTTTATTTATCTCTGCCCAACACATTCACAAAATCAGAGCTTGGAAAAAAACTCAGATTACTTGTGGGTAACAGCTGCCCAAAGCTTAGAACATTAGTCATATAACCTAAGTCTGGAATTAGTAATTCCAGAGTCACATCACACATACATTGATTGCTGTCCAAGATTTGTAAAGCAGCAAAAAAGTATGAAATCAACAACATCCCAAAGTAATAAGAATCACTGAGGCAACAAAATCCCCAAAGTCCACATTTATAATTTCTAACTAGGACTTGAAATGTGTCTGTAAAAGTGTCTCTTTGAGATGTCTGTATGCTCCTTGGAAATAATTTCCCACAGCGGGGGTACAGGTATCCTCCCTCTCCAAGTATTAAGTATATGGAAGCACATCTCCCAGTCACCAAATATCCTGCAGTCCTTCTAACTAGATCCAAACTACGGCCTCCATGTTACTTCCTCAACCTGTCTGCTCCAGATGCCTCTCACCAAGAACAACCAGAGATCTGACACCAAACTGTGCACCAGGTAATAAGGTAAAAGTATAAGCTAAGCTGCATGGGGCAGACACCCTGACTCCAGCTGCACAGAAACTCCCAGGACATTGTGGATGTGGTTGGCATTTGTGGACTGTTTCTAGAGCTCATTTAACAGTAGATATTCAAACTTGCAATAATGTATGGTTACCTGAGGACAGCCTCCACAAACAGAAATTTTAGCTTAGGAGAAAAGCCACAGAGAGGCTAAAATTCACTATATGAATTATTCTTCCCAAATGTAGAAAGCATTTACTTACTACATTGAATATGTGAGACCACCCTGTCAAAGAGAGGTTAAGCAGTTTTGTGAAAGGAGAAATTAAAAACTCTGCTTTCCTAGACATGATCCATAATGGTATTCTCAGACTTGCATTCTCTTGTAATCAAGTCAATCAAAACATCCAAACATCCTCTCCTTTCCTGAGTCTGAGTAGTGATTGTAGGATGAGTTTACGCTGTTTGTTGTTCTTCCCTCAGTTTAGAGAAGTGACATGAAAATACTCTAATACCCTCTCTCTTTTTCTGATTCCACCATCTATTGCATAGGTCATACAGGAACTTACAGTTTGTGTTTTTAATGAACCTGACATGCAGGCTTTATACCAAAATTAAATCAGCAGATGGTTTCAGAACTCTCTGGGAAAAGAGTTTTAAAGACGTTAACATGTGTTAGTTAAAGCTCAGCATTAAAAATCAGTACATCCAGAGTAACACATCAGATTTGTGGGGCTGGATATATGTCATGGCCTTGAAATTATCAAAGGCCAGACTTCATCTCATTAAGATATTTCCCTCCATTTCCAAATGAACTTCTTTGAAATAAAAAAACAAACCATACCAAAATTACAACAAACTCCTTGCATATTAACAATATCCCTCCCTAAAAATGACCTCCAAGAGATTATATCCTGAACACTGTGAGCCAAGAGCAGCCAGTGTTCAATAGAGGACTTTCTGAAATAAGACAGAGTACATACAATAAATGAGAACTACATATGTTCAGCATCCATCAATGTCAAGCTCACTGACACCTGGGATGGATAAATAATTTACTTAGAATATCAAATCTCTGTTCTGCCCCAAATTGATGAAGCGACTGAGAGAGTTTCCAAGTTCCAAATGATTAGTTTGCAGAAAGCGTCTTCAGATGTTGAACTCCTTGCCCCAAACCCATCACAATCCTGAACACCTCTGCATGGTTTGTTTCTAAGTGGGCATGTAAAAACTACCAGGAAGCTGTAGCTGAAAGAAATCAAACCCTTACAGTTGTATCATTCACACCTCAGAAGTAGGTATGCATATCCCTTCTGTCATCCTGCCATGCACAGGTTGTCACAAAGTTTCCTATTTCCCTGGCCTACCTTCACTGATAGAAAAGCATGTTTACACCTGGGAGTCCCAGAAATGCCACCCAGAAATTCTGGGTTCATTCTATACGAAGTCTCCTCCTTAAAGAAGTGATACGCTCGGCCCTGCACAACAATGGCACTGACCCCATACAGGTTTTGTCACATCATCTTACGTTCAGTCACTGCCTGCCCAATTCATCACCACCACACAGTGCCAAAGGCACAATACAGCTCTCCGCTCCAAGCTCTGTGGCCAGGATCCTCTTCCAGGAGCTACAGCAACAAAGGAGAACCAGGGACCTTAGAAAATACAAGGACACAACTTATTCCACCTCTATTAAGGATGGAGATAATAAAGATTCCATGGATACATGAACTCTGTGCCTCCTGAGCAATTTGGCTTTATGCAGCTTTGCTGGGTGCCCCAAGTAGGTATTTAGTAACTTGCCTTTGTAATTGAATAATTGCTGAGAAATAACCAAATAATATAATTTAGAACAGGTTTCTATTTTAATATATTACGTTGTATAACTAAATTTAATTTCTTGATGAAACACGGTTTTCAAAAGAAAAAGCTCTAAGTTTTTGGTAAGAAAACAGATTCTATCTATGTAGACAACCTTTTATTTTAGCACAGAGAATTCAACTCAGGCTTTTAAAATGTGAACCTCCCTTAAAAGATCACTTCACGCAACATGTTTGTATCACTATTACAACAAACGGAAGCACACAAAACAGAGTGGGAAATCCAAACTTTGGGCACCGCTACTCAGTATCTTTTTAGGGAGAACACTACATAACATGGCAGCACATAAGAAATCTTACATAGAATCTCAACAACAATTTCGTTTGGAAAAGTCCTGTATGATCATAGAGTCCAACCCAGCACTGTCAAGTTCACCATTAAATCTAACCCAAAGGCCACATCTACACGTTCTGAATGTTTTCGGGATGGTGATTAAACCACTTCCCTGGGCAACCTATTCCAATACCTGGCTGATGTAATCGTGGTTTTTCGGGCTGAGAAATCCCTCCCGGCTAGCTTGGGATTCACGCCCGCACGAATACAACATAGATGAAGTGAAAGACGAGAAGCGCTCTTTCTCCACGTGGTTCTGATGTCCTAGTTTATTAGCTGGAAGGGGACATGAGCTCCAAACGCCACCCAGGTGAAAAAAGAGCCCGAGTCTACCTCCCAGTGCATATTTATACCCGAGGGAATGGGGGGGCGGGGACGGAGGGTCGCAGCCAATGGAATACTGGTGAGGAGGGTCGAGGGGAGGGGTTACAAGGGACAGAGTGCACCTGGGTAGGAGCGGAGGGGTAGAAGGCAAAAAAAGGAACAGTCCATGTGATATCACCCCAGTGCAAAGACATCTAAATAACTATTTAGTGCACCACAACACCTGGCCTTCCTTTTGATGAAGAAAGTTTTCCTAAAATCCAGTCTCTAAATCTCTCCTGGTGTAACTTGAGGCTCTCTCCTCTTGTTTCATCACTTGTTACCTAAGAGAAGAGGCCGACCCCCACTTAGCTGCACCCTCCTCTCAGGGAGCTGTGGAGAGCCATGAGGTCTCCCCAGAGCTCCTCTTCTCCAGGCTAAACACCCCCACCTCCCTCAGCTGCTCCTCACAGCTCTGGAGTTGTGCTCCAGAGCTTCTCTGGACCTGTTCCAGAGTATTCAACGTCTGTCTTGTACTAAGGAGCCCAGAACTGGACACAGCACTGGAGGTGTGACCTCACCAGTGCCCACTACAGGAGGACAATCACTGTCTTGGCCCTGTTGGCCACATTATTCCTGATACAGGCCAGGATGCCACTGGCCTTGGCCACCTGGGTACACACTGGCTCATGTTCAGCTGCTGTCAACCAGCAGCCCTGGACCTTTTCCACTGAACCACTTTCCAGTCACTCTGCCTCCAGCCATTGGGATGTTGTGACATCATCTACTAGCAGAAGAAACTGTCAGGTCATTACACCAGCCTGGACAAACTACATCAGTTTCACACTGCTGAGTAAGGAAATTACTCAAAATTTTCCTTCGTTCTGTTTTGAAGAGCAGAAACAAACACATACTGAGCAATACAGAGTCAGCCAGTTGGTCTGATCAGCCACACACTTTATGTTAAAGGAAACTTGAGGAGAATTGCTTCAAACAAATGACTCATTAATAGGTCTACTAATGATGAGATTCATGCAACAGAACACTTGGCAACTTTTTCTCCCTCTTACTAAAAAAAACCCACCAAAACCCCACAAAAACCAAAGCAAACCCACCTACATTTTAATGTCTAGAACACCAACAATGCAACCCAGAGCAACTTCCACTGTCAAGTATGCATATGATGAAATTCTTTTCCTTTGACAGCGCCTCAGCCCAGGAGGGTTCCTAATTCCCGTTACAACCGCACTGCTGATAAAGCTCACAATGAAAGCAATATTGCACTGAATACCAGCAGAAGTAGCCAAAAGAATTAAATAATCTGCAAATCTTACATTGAAAATTAATGATGGTAGTGTTCACTTGCTGCATATACTTCTGTTCCTGTTTGAAGTGAGCAGAGAGAGAGACTTTTTACTAGTTTTGTGGGGAGACAGCATGTACAGTCTAAAAGTCTCACTGTAAAAACCTGTAACTTGCAACAGTCTCAGTCTGCTCATCCCCTCTGGCAACTTGTGCTTGGCTCCTACAGTCACACTGAACAATGTAAACTTTTTTGTTTCATGGCCATTTAACACATAATTTCATTTATCTGCCTTACCCAAACAAATTCTTTGAGTAATTGAAAAATTTTTCTGACATTTCTCTAATTTTCCCACAGGTAATGAAATCTTTTAAACAATCACTTTATATTATTTACAGAAGTTTGGTGTTATCAAAGAAATCTGACCTTACTTGAATTAGATCTGTAACACTGGAACACTACTGCTGTTTTCCTTCTACCATTCTCATTTACTTCATTAAAGTACTGAGCTCAGAAGGAAAACGTACTTGAGAGTGAATTAGAACAAAACAGCAGTTTTGCTTGACCCCAAGTTCTACTGAAGGTCAATCCATGCAGAGAGAGCACTTACAGAGCTCCTCTAACAGTGTGAGCCCAACGCTGTCTGTAACTTACTACAGAATGGAACTGAAAAATTAAACTTGGAAAAACTACAGAGGGAAATTCTAGTCACATTCATGCATACCTCCTTCATTTCAATAAAATCATCCAAAATTGTAACTGTTAGGCTGGGATCATGATGCAGTTTAAGATGCCTGTCCACAGACAAATAGTAATCACTCATTATTGTGACATCTCATGATATCAGTAAGAAGACAAGGCAGTGAAAAATAGAGATACCAGTCTTTTTAAAACAGCAGACAGGTCCTTTCCTGCATTTAACGTAAATAAGGATGTCCTCTTGGAAATCAACTCCTTTAATGTGCACTTCTCAATTACATTTACAAAGACTGGCAATCAAACACTGCAATTTTGGGTCATAGCAAAAACATAACAGCAAAAAAAGTGCCTAAATGAAAACAAAAGGTGCCAGATCCAAGCAAGATCACAAGAAAAAATGAGTAGATTCTACTTCATAAAAGAGATTAATCTCAATTTATTAACATGCTTTAACCAAACAGTATGAACTCATAAATCTGATGTAACTGATACTCTAACTTCAAAGTATACACTGGTTTTATAAGTCTCCAAAGCAAAAAGTTAATGAAATTTACACTGTACTATGCTAAAGTAAGCAAGAAAGTCTGCCAGTTTTACCAACCTGAAGGATAGTTTTCATGGGGGAAAAGGAGAAGACAAAGTGGACTAACATAAATTAGTAACGCTGGACTTTTATATACCATTAATATTAAAAGGGAGAAAAAACCTACTATGACTTTAGTCCATACATAAATTTTAACAGCATGTTTGGATTCGATCAGAACGTCAGTATGTACTTCTCAAAAGCAGAGAACTTATCCAAAAGGCTCCAATTCCAACAAACACACCGGCGCAGCAGGTACCCAGTGAGCGCACTCACACTCCGCCTACAGAGGCGAAGGCGCCGCGCTGCGGGCAGGGACCGAGTCCAGGACAGTCCCTGTACCCCGGTGCCTCACACCGCACCACCTGGGAGCCATTCTGCTCGCTGAAAGCAAACGGAAGGGAAAGGCTGTTCACAGAACCTCAGGAATGCAGCCTAATAAGGTATTTTGTATTTCGCGTACAAAATTCTGTGGCCACAATGTGAACAAAACCAATGTACCTCTGAAGAACAGTACTTTCACTGGAGCTGCGGCCCTCGGGTGTGCCGTCAGGTGAACACCTTGATCCGACAGCCCTGAACTACTGCGGAGTGGCAGCAGCTCCAGCCCGGTGCACGATGCAGCGAGCAGGAGCAGCCTGACGCGTTATCCCCGCAGCAGCCGAGCGCGGCCCAGACTCGCGGGCTGGGGTGCGGACAGCGCCGGCCGGAGGAGAGGCCGCCTCGCCCTGCAAGGCTGCCCACACCCCGCCTCGCCTCCCATGCGCCAGCCCTGGCCTGGCCATACGGAGGCACAACCTGGCGGCACGACCCGGCCCGGGGATTTGTTTATTCCGGACCGATTCTTCCTCCCGCCTTCCCCAGTCCGGGAGCGGCAGCGCGGGCCCGGCGCACCTCACCGCTCCCCCGAGCCGCGGCGGAGCCCCGGTGGCGCCGCTACCCAAGCGGCGAGCGG
>VZRH01004234.1:58747-70729 GCA_013397555.1 Urocynchramus pylzowi | reverse complement strand
GGTCGGGGCTGCGGGGAGGCGCCGGGAGCGCAAGGAGCCGTCCGGGGGCTGGAGCTGGAGCGGGAGGAGCAGCGCACCGGGACAGAGAAGCGAGAAATGCTGCCCAAGGGGCGGATTTTGGATTTACCCCTTTTTAGGCGTGCACCGCAAACTTCAGCGCGATAACGAGGCCGATCCTCGCTGAAGGACACGCAGCGGCAGAGACCTGCGGGAGCGGGGAGAGCCGCTGGCTCCGACGCGGCCCACGCCGGCAATGACATCCTGCCCTGAGCCAGCGGGACCCCTCGGTGCAGCCGCAGGAGGCGGGCGGTGCGGTATCGGAGCACTACGAGTCTCAGATTCAGATCTTCCCTCTCCGAGAGCCCTTTGTTCCTGGAAGGCTTTTCCACAGCTTGCCCATGCAGATCAGCGCGTCCTGGTTCCGATCCCGCAGACCTCCAGAGAGGTGACCTCTTAGAGGAATGCTGCAGTCACCGGTCTTTAAGTGATGCAGAAACATATTTATTAGTGAACTGCATCACAGTGTTAAAGATTCTTACTGGAGTATGGAAAGGATATTCAAACTAGGATACTTCACTTCTTTTGGGCCCATTTCCCTCTGTATTATCATAGTGCTTCACTGCTCAGCATTCAAAGCCTCTGTTCACTGTGCTTGGGAGTGACCCCAGTGCTGCCTGCAGAGATGACCAACCCCTTTTCACCTTTAACCACCTCACTGTGCTCAGCTGTTTCCACTGGAGCAGACAGACAGTGTTTCTCCAGGCACTCTCATCAGACATGGCCAGTTCTGGACTCCATCTGCACACCAGTTCAGGCATGTTTACCTCCCTACATAGTTCTCTCCTCATCAATACAAGAAGAAATCAACTCTAGGATATCCAGAGGCTGCAATGCAAATTAAGAAGGCAAAATGAATAATACAGAAATAAGCTATACCTTTCAAGAATTTCTGTGCTCTTAATATAGTATGAGAAATTTGTTACNAGGCTGCAATGCAAATTAAGAAGGCAAAATGAATAATACAGAAATAAGCTATACCTTTCAAGAATTTCTGTGCTCTTAATATATGTGAGCTGATAAAGTAAGTCAAAAAACTGTATCAGCTCAGGCAAATCTCATGCTTCCATGCACATTCCATTATACTCAGGAGGGAAATCCCAGGCATGTTCCTTTCTTTCTTGCTGTCAGAGGTTCATGCAGACAACAGTATAGCACAGTATGATCCAGAGACAGTAGCTCTGATTCACTACCCTTTATCCACAGCTTCCTAGAAGATCCATAGCTGATGGCAAACTACTAGCCACTGTCATCCTTTTGCTGCTTCTGGCAGAGTGGCTCCTGTATGATACCTCTTTTTCTGCTTCCAGGTGTCAATTCTGTGGGTTGTTTGTAAGGTTTTGTGTGTCCACAAGGCAGATGGTAGCCAGATGTTGTCCTCCTGGCTGACTGGCTCTGTGATGCCAGCCCATCCTTTGCTGAAAATTGACCCATGGGTGAAAACCTTCATTTGGTGAAGGCTTCTCCAGAGTATGTTTAATTTCATAGCCTTGCCTTTGGACTGGAAGACTTTTGAATTACTGTGTTAAGGAAAAACCCCACAACTCAAGCCAGTCTACAATGGTTGCTTCCCTCCCCAGCCAAAGTCACATAAATTCCAGAGCATTTTTAGACCACACAGTAAATTTCAGTGACAATTCTGTTTCCCCAGAAATTATGAATAAGTGACTTTGGTGCCAAGAAACATTTCATTAATGGCAGGCATTTTCTACTTGGAGTTTATGTTGGGTCAGATGTAATAATTGTGCTTCACTAAAGACACGAAAGCCTCACTTCAGCATGTTGTACACCTCATCCTTAATCCTCATGCTCTCCTCAGCAGAGACTACAAAATAGACACTGCAAAATAGACACTGCAAAATACCTGTTAGAAGCCCCTTCCCATGTCATTGAAAACTGTAAAGAAAATATCTAAAATTTTACTTCTTTGGAAAACTAGAAAAACCTTTATAATTCTGCCCAGCAACACCAGGACCAAAAAGAATATCAGTGTTCTGCCAGTAAAAAGTTGCCTCTTTGATGAATATGCATTTGAAAATCTGTGATGTGAATACTAGCCTTTCACACACTTCCATTTGGCCTCTGAACATGTAAACAGCCTTAAAACTGGGATTGGCCAAATTACACAGTGCTGATTTTATGAACCTAACTTCTAATTACACAGTTCCCAGTAAGTAGCAAAGCCAAACCCACCATGTACAAACTTAAGGGTGAAAAACACCCCTGTCTTTGGCAGTAACATTTCTATGGCTGAATTCTGCTCCTGTGACCACTGAGAGGTGTCTGAGGGGCTGAGGAAGAGCACTCGGGCAATTTGCAGCAGCTATTGCATCAAACTGTTTGTGAAAGGAAATACAAATTATATCTACTCTGACTGCAATTGCAAGAGTGAAGTGTTATCAAAGAAGAAATGCCCTTCACATTTCCTAAAGGTGCTGGTGGTGAAGCAAGGCAACAGATTTTGCAGCTCCTTGAGTCTGCTCAGACACTACACCCTCTGAGACACAGTCAGTACCATTGCACCAGCAGTCAGTTTGTCTTATTTTCACAGCAACAAAGAAATTCCATTTCCCTCTTCCTCAGGAGGTCTGTAGATGTTTCATGCCTGCATGTGATGAACTCAAAAATAGGCAGCTATGTTTTGTTGTAACCATTCACTAAGAAAAAAATTAACTCTATCCCAGCCAAACCAGGACAACCGCTCAAGTCAACCCTTCAGAGAAATCTGAACCTGGCTCCTCACTGGAGGCATAAACTACATATATCACTGCAAAACCTACAATTCTTTTCCTTAAGAACTTTTGCCTTACCACAGCATCTCAGCTTTCCATCAAAGTGCTGTCACCCTTTCTGGGATAGTTCCACTTCAGCAAAGAAAGATGCCACCTAGTTGTCTGTCCATTCCCATTAAGGGCTCAACTGAAACACACGGGTTTATTTGAAGAAATGTCTTTGAATTTGATCCAATGTTCTATGGCAAAAGACTAGTCTGTAAAAATACCAAACAAATTTTAGAATCCTCTTAGATTAAAAAAACAAATCTTACCTAAAAAATAGGGAACAAGATTGCCTGAAAGTATCACTTAAGACCTAATGACAACAAACCCCATTTGCAGTAATTAACTAACAAATATAACCTACCTTTTCTTTTACATTTGTATCTCAGCAGCTGCATTTCAAAAGTAATTAAAGTTAATGAGCTGTGCTTTATGGTAGAATCATGAAAACTTAATTGGAATAATTAGTTGTGAGCTAGCAAGTGCATCTTCCTGGCTAACAACATGTCATCATTTGATAAGAATAATAATGAATTTAATAAATAAAGCAGGGCCCTTCTAATATGTTAATAAAATAACAAAGTAGAAGGCACACATGTGCAAATGATGAATTATTAGTTTGGAGCCTGCACACAATTGTCTGAGGAAGATGGATGGGGAAGTGGCCTTCTTGAAACTGTCAGCTACAGCTGCTGGCTAAAATCCAGTTTGCAATAGATGAAGCAGCCACGCTGACCTTTGCAGAGGATGTGCTGCAAATGCTTCCAGCAGGGCCGGCATCCTTCTGCAGAGCAGGATGTGCAGTGGATGAAGAAAAGCAACTGCGCTTTCTTTTCTTCTCCTTTAACCCTTCTGTATTATTGGTGCTGGGCAAACAGGAATGAAAATGGACAGAAACCCAGGCATGTGTGGCAGGAAGGGAGCTACAGTGAACAAATCAGTCTATTTGACCCAAATCACTTAGAGGCTAAGACAGGCAGAAAATTATGATTTATTGCAGAAATGGTTTTAAGCTCAAACATAGACCTGCACACCACAACAAAAGCTTCTGAGGCATCATTAAGAATCAGTAAATAGAATAATTTTAATTAATGGGTGCCTTTTAAATTAAATTAAGTGAATACTGCCAGAGTTATGGGAAGGCTTGAACTTCACTCTGTTTCAAGGCCTACAGTAATAAAAGGGATTGTCCCAGTAAGCAAACACTAAAGGAAGGCTGCAGTTTCAGGTGGAAATAGAGAAGCAGTGTGCAGTGACTAAGAAGCAGACGGGTCATAATATAACTCTTAGTTTTATCCCCTTATCAATATATGACCTTATTCATTTCAGCTCTTCATGTATTGCCTGATATGAGGAACTGCAGTTCAGAATATCTGCTGCTTGACTTCAGTCCCAGCAGAGCAGGACTGGGCTTGGCAGGAGCTATAAAGAGTCTGATGTATGTCTAAGATCAACTCATATGTTAGCAGTGCCCAAGGAGATTTTATCTCCTTTGCAAGCACATAGGGAACAACCTAGTGCTACTTGGAAGGCATCCACCTGGCTGTGCAGTGCAATACTTAGAACTTCACAGTAACAGAAGACCTAAAGCACAGACCCTTCAGCTCTACAAAAACAAAAATGTAGCTCTAGATCGCACAAATGGCTGGTAAAAGCCTGCTGACACAGAGAAGCCATACACCCATCCACTGGCTGCAGGAGTACTCACAAACACTCCCCATAGTTTTAGACAATGAAGACCAGGAGCAGTAGGAGCAGTTTCAGATGCTTTGGAACTGAGGCAGCCTGAGAAGAAATAAAACAGCAATGGTCAGCGTACGTGCAATGTCAGGGGATGTGAGACTGAACCTGTTCTTGACCTGCTGCTGGGAACAGCTGTGAAAGGATCAGACCATGTGTGAATGTAAAGAGATATTTACAGTGAAGCACTTTGAATGGAAGCCAAGCATTAGTGAGTCTCTGACCAAACAAGAAACCCTGCAACTCTGCAGGTTATGGTTAAATACTACGGTCCGATGTTCTAGAAGTTAATTAAGTACAGAAGTAATGTGAGGCTTTTGTAAAGCTGGCTTCATGGTCATTAGTTGCTACGCAGCTAAACAGGGAATGAAATGCAAGGGAAGAAGGCACTAGCTGGACAAATTGCTCTTAGGCAGTTCTCCCCTGGTGCTCCACAAGGCACAAAAGACCGTGCCAAACTCAAAGAGCCTAGTCTTGACCGCTTGACATTTTTTACCACTCTAAATATCAATTTCCATTGCATTATGGCTAATTTACAGTAATGCATAAGGGAGGGGAAGCAGTTTCACTGAGTCAATTGAGAGTGACTCATATCCAGCAAGGAAGGAGCTGGAGCTCCTAAGCCTTCAGTTGAAAACTCTAAATTGGTGCTATTGCAACACGCAGCAATCTTCTTCTGCATTGGGAAGGAAGGGCCACAATGTCTCAGGATCAGCTAGAGCACACTGCATTTCTGTGAGGGGAGTGCTCTGTGGCAGATAGCTGCCAGAATTGCTCTCTGCTTTTTCCCCTGAGCTTCCAGCATGGGCACATGTTAGAGCTGTAGTCAGTGTTGTCATGCTCTGGTTATTATCAGGAACAGTTCCTCTGGCTGCTGTAATTTGCACCAAGGACTGCAGATGCCATCAACGGATCAGAGAATTATAAAGGTAATCTACAGCTCTCTTCCCCAAGTCAGTTGAGACCAGAATCAAGGCTTTTGTTTCAGAAACCAGAAACTCAGCAAAACTAATTTGTGGAGGTTCTATTAATAGGACACAGGAAATTAACTAAAGCCTTCATTGCTTTAACTGGTAAAAGCAATTGACTTGGCTGTAATACAGTTAAACTCTGTCTTCCCAAAGCTGCTGAAGACACAGTAGCTCTGAGTTAGACACTGGTAAGTAGTTTTCACACAGATCTGAGAGGCACAGCTTTGACTATTAAAGACATTATAGCCATAGGTTTCTAACAGAATGGCTTGTTATACAATTTTTACATGTTACAGGGATTTCATCTGAGACTTTAAGACTGAACAAGCTCAAAAATAGACGTCTTCTGCTCCTAAAAAGCTTTGAAAATGTGGTCCTGAATATTGGAATGGGCTTAGTAAAATCAATGTCCTCTCTTCGTTGTCTCCATAATTACTTTAAACCTGCAATTCTTACTCTAGCTTGTTGTCCCATTTCATACAGACATCAGCCCCCAAATTCTGGCCTGAAGCATAGGGATAAGAATTTTTATGGAGTGTATTATGAAGAGAAGACATAATAGAAGAGAATAACCTTTAAATAGATGTATTCATAGTAAAAGATGCACTGGTGAATGGTTAAGAGAGGGCACAGAGTTTATGACAAATGTCAGAATGTTTCAAAGATTCACTTCATTATTAACCAAGAAATAACACAATGTATGTGAAATCACTGCTAAAAAAGAAAAGCAGTCTCTTTAAACTGTAGTGAGCTGAAAACAGGGTTCATTGTAGAAACACAGATAGAATCTTAATTATAGAAGCAATTGCATAGACTAAGGTTCTGGCCACCCAATTTAGGAATCACAATGCCAGTATTTAAGAAGCTTAATTTGCCTGCTACTATTCAGCTGTAGATAGCAGCTGGCTTTGGGAGTACTGCAGCTAGGGATGTGGTGAAGAAGGGTTCATAATGAAGGATCAATTAAGTAATTTCCAACCAATTCATTACATGATACTTACATGCGTTGTCAGTCATTTTTGACCCAAGTGGTTAGCCTAAAATCTGGAGTTTTGGAAACTGCTTATACTGAGAGACTTTGTTGATAGTCAAGATTTGCTGCTGCACTCCTTTTTATTTACAAAGGATGTTTAAAATCCTGTCTTCTCAAATACAACAAATCAAATGAGATTTTTTTTTGCTCACAGAATGCATTCTGCAGCATCTTGGGTGCTCAATACTTTGTATAGTGATGTGTACTATTTCAGCTTCAGTTCTATAAAGTGCATTAAATTCTTTTATCATGAATTAAGAAGTCAGCTCTACATTTTGCTTTATCTACAGTTCCTCTAGAGTACACTTTCTCTAAAGTACAGACTGAAAATTTCATTTACGTGGACTAATGACAGACATTGGTCCACGTAAAAAACCCCAAAACAAAAAATTTACTTTGGAATTTCCCAAGTCACATTTTACAGTTTAAGATAAAAGAGCAGTAAGACAGGAAAGTGAATTTACCCCTTGACAGTACTACCAAACTGCCGGAGTCCGCTGAGGGATATTAGGAACCTCTGTTGGTGAAGGCTCTTCTAGAAGAAATCAGTACTGGAGAAAGTCTTACACTAAAAAACTCCTGTATTTAAAAATGTGTCATATAGTAAATCCTTTAGTGCCCTGTCCTGAACAGGGTCCCATTTATTGAACCTGTCACAAAGGTCCTTCTTGGAAAAAAGTCCAGACCTTTTCTGTAGGCTTTAAAGAGTTATTGCAAACATGCTGAACATTATAAAGAGAAATTACACCTGGCCTGATAGATTTGACCAAGCAGAAATGCCAAATATAGTTCTTGAATATCAGGGATAAAAAAAATCCCAGTGATGGTTTCATCCACAGTATTTGATTTTATAGCTTTGGCCTTCATAGGTTTGGTTGTCAGAGTATAGGAGCAGTTCTAAAAGCTGTGAGAAACAGAAACCGCCTTTGTACCGAGGCAGAGTTGCCTCTCCCAGAAGCCCTGTCATTTTCTTCTGCATCCCTAAGTCCAGAACAGGGGTCTTCTGCAACCAGTCAGTCTATAAACACTGTCTTGTGCTGCACATGTGCTCTTACTGGGCTACTACTCTTTTGGCTAACCTGTGACATGTGGATAGGGTGAAAAAGGAAGAAATACAAAGGTCCTAGAAGGTCCATCTTCACAGAAAGAAGAAATAAAACAAATATTATCACAGGGAATTTGAGATAAACAGGACAAATACTGCACTCAGACTCTGACACAAGGATGATCTGGCCCCATGGGCTGTACACATTCACAATACCCCACTTTCTTGCCCACAGAGCTCCAGCTCTCTGACAGCCCTCCTAAGTGCATTCATTAGTCACAGAAGGGCACATTCCTCCATCTTCTGGACAGCTACAAACTAAGCACCATTAGCCTCATTCCAGCCATACTCGAAACAATACATTGCTCTCTCAGAGAAAGCTCAATCTGCTTTAGCCTTGGGAAAAGACCCTTTTAGTCTTTGTTATATTTTTGAATTGTTTTCATCCTGACATGTAATATGAAAGGTTCCACAATTAGGCATTTCTTGAGTTATTTTTAATCCCCCCTTCAGTAAAAAGACCAACAAAACCAACATTCAACTCCCTGTCCTTCCTATTTTCTTGCCCTGAGAAGTCTTTTGTGATTAATTTTCTTCTGCCTCAATAGCTGATAACTTATTTTCCTGCAAGTCTAAAGGAGAAGGATTCTATCTTCCACAACAAGTGAATGTATTTTTTGAGCTTCTGCTGGTATTTATCACATCCGTGAGAAAGCAAGAGGCCTCTCCTTGTGAACATTATTTATTTTTAGATCGGGTTTGAGAGCTTGAATACAATAAAACAATCTGATAATGCAATATATGCCAGGGGAGTGGCAATCCTCAAATAACGGCCTTAAAATCCTAGGAAGGGATAATTCTACTGGGTAGAATTATTCTGTAGGCAGAGTTTGTTAAAGCCAGATAACTGTTCTCTTAATGAGCTCTTGATGGAGGGAGCAAATAAAATTGATTAAGAATAGAGCAAAATCCTAGGATATAATCACATCCTATAAGCCTAGCCAGAAAGCAATGTCAACCCAATGCAGCACCCAACCTTTCTCCAAAAATACTGGAATTTCTGTTCTCTCACATGTACTAATGAGAGCAGCTAGAAGCTGGAGCTTAGGTTAATCCTTCCTTTGCTGGCTATATAAGTGCTCTTGGCACCACTTCCAAAGAGGAAATGCTAAAGGACTTCCTGGGTGAATTAGCAAAACCAATGAGTTACAGCACAAGAAAAACTGACAGAAGTAATTTTCACAGCTACCTAGATACATTAAACTAAGTTAAAGAACAGTTTATGACAAGCATCACTGTCCCTGGACAAGCATCTGTTTGAGGTGGTTTCCATTTCACTGCAGGCAGATGGAGCTCTCCTTGCTTTCTGCAATGTCCCAAAGGCAGCAACTGAGGATGTCACCCATGTGTTGGGCTTAAAACCCAAATGAGCAGTTTGTCATCTGAAATCACTGCACTGAAAGCCAAATGACACAGAACAACAATGCTTTCCCATACTGCTGACAAGAATGATTCAATGGCCCTTGCTAATGCCACCTGATCAGATTAATTTCTCAGCAAGCACAAAGTGTGGGAAACAGGAGCTGGTGGGCCCAGCTGGATGTGCTGGAATAGCTTTTATTTATTTTGAGATGGGATTTGCAGGTGTCAGTGCCATCGACAGGACTGGTGATATAGCACCACTTGGAAAGACCCAGCCAGTTTCTGGAGCTGCCCCTTTATTCCTGCTGGCACTGACTCCTCCTCTAGCTGTTCTGGGTAGATCACTACTAGAGCCAAGGGATTTGAGACCTGCAATACCTCCTTGAATGTAGGGACCAGCTTTCATTTTATAACACAAGAGTGTGGTGCTATTCACAAAAATGACTGAACCTTAACCATGAGGGCTTCCTTTCTTCTGACTTACGGGATAGTGTTAGAGTGTGACTTTAGAGAGAAGTGCTGTACAAGGCACGAGCTAGGACTTTCAAAGATGTTTCTGGAAGATGTTTCATTTGTTTTCAGGGACAGACATCACCTACCAAGTGTATTTCTTTGAGCATCTTTTCTTGATATGGTGTCAGATTCAGTGAATTGTGTGATGTTACATGAGGCTTTTAACTTCCAGCACAAACTTGGATGTTGTCCTAGGCCCAGACACTCCTGGAACAGGGATTTGGGCCAATAATCTGCTAAGCAAAACAACACCAAGGATAGAAAGAGTTAAATGGCTGAAGAAAATTGAGACCAGATGATAATTTGAAATGTTTTCCTACTTAAGTCAGCATGAAGGGGAAAAATTGCGGTCTTTATTTCACCATAAAGAGACTAACAAACAGAAGCACAGAGGAAATTGCTGCAGCCAAGAAATGAGCAGAGGAAAGGCAGTTTACCCACTGGTTTTCATGGAAGCCACAGAACTGCTTAGAAAAGGAACATAAGAGTGCTGCAAGAACCAGAAATTGCAGGCTAAGGCCCAGATCCAGCAGGAGCTGGAAGAAGCACGGGCTTAGAGCCACAGGCCTTCCTACTGGCAATTCTCACATCCAGGTCTTGAGGTGGGACCTGTCCTCACCTATACATCTGTGTGCTCAGTTTTGCTCCCCTGGCCTTCTCTCCAACTGCTTCTTCTTACTCCTTCTCTTCAATGACTACTGAAAGCCCAGTGGGAAACAGAAAATCTACTGACTGGGGGCTACTGACACAAGCTTTAGAGTTGTACTTTTCCATATTAGAATATCAAAGGCGGTGGGTCTATTTCCAATATGTCTCCATTTTGTACAAGCCCATTTTGTCTTTTAAAATATACAGTATAAGATTTGTAGGGGGTTTCTAGCTCATCTCAGTTTAACCTTGTTTTATCGCCTTGTACCCTCCCTGGTAAAACTGGCTACTCCCTTTTGCTCAATCTTTAAAATGTTCCTTATACAGGGACTAAGTTGGGAAAATGTGATCTGGAAAGTAGCAATTTTAAAGTCTGATCAGTGCAAAATGCAGTCAAAATGCAAAATTACACAGACATCTTGGAACAGTGACTCTTATTTGTTACAGTTGTTTCTTTTTCTTTTTTTTAATACACAATTCATGACCTAGCTCTGTCATAATGAGAAACAGATATTAGAGAGCTTTTGAATTAATTACTGTAATGTGGGTAATAGCTTAGATAATCCTACTCAGTTAAAAAGCAAACAAAAGAAAAACACAGATTAGTTTCTAGTTGCTTTAAAAAGCTATGATTGCAAATTGTTTAGTGCAAAGTGTTAGCAAAGCTTTTGAAACAGATCAAAACACAGCTAAGAACTCCAACACAATTTTGGAAGACTGTCTCAGTCAATATCAGTCATTCATGAAGAAGTCCAAGCACATCAGGCACAGAAGACCCCATCTCCTTCCTCTTCAATACTTTCTCTGTTCTTAGTGAAACCCCTGACTCTGTGTAAGAGAGTTCCAATGGTTAACCCTTTTCAAAAATATTAAGATGATCAAGGGGAATGATTTTATTTCTCCATTGTAAATACACAATACAATTCTTTATCACCTGTGAGATATTTCCAGCATGTTTAGTATTATATTTGTTCAGGCCAAATAAATATAAAAGATTAATAGATCTAAACCTTGAATTTTGATTCTTCTGATATCTGGAAAGGAGATGAAAATATTTAGTCTCCAATTATACTGGATCTCTTCTTGTTGGTTAGGGTTGGGGGAAGTTTGTTTGTTGGTTTGTTTGAGGGGAGGGTTGTTTTGTTTTGTTTTATTTTTTGTAGGTCTCTAGATTTTAAAGTAGTTTTTATGACTTTACTAGTCAGGTCTCCCTCTTAACTGCAAGTGGAGTAATCGGCTCTCACTTCCAGGTAAGTGCTTAGGCTTCACCATCACATACAGAAAGAAAATAGGAGACCTCAGATATCAGATTCATCCTCATTCTTCATCCTTAGAGATAGTCAACAGAAATCTGGACATGATCCTGAGTAGGGGTCTTGGACAATATAACCTGAGTAGTCACAGAGGAATTACAGTGCCCACCATTCTTATACCATTACATGCAGCTGTGCAGCTGTACCACAGCAGCAAAGTTTGGCAGGTTAAAGATGTTTGTTGTTCAGCCATGAAATATGACCCTGAAATTGGAGATGGAAACCAAGGTGCAGGCTGACAAAAGCGATGCAGAGCATCTCTTGTGATCACCCTGACCTTATTTTTCCCTAAACTAATTTTTTCTTCTGCTATAGTCACATCCCTTTTAGAACCAGGGCAGTACACCTGGTTCTAGTTAATTCAGTTTCACCTTAATTTTCCTTTGTGTAACTGCACTAAAATTCAATAGCATTACACCAGGGTGAATTCACTTTTTTTTTTTTTTTTTTTTTTTTTTTTTTT
>VZRH01004234.1:25178-58616 GCA_013397555.1 Urocynchramus pylzowi | reverse complement strand
AAATAAAAAATCTACTCCCGGGGTTTTTTTTTTTTTTTTTTTTTTTTTTTTTTTTTTTTTTTTATATTAGGTTCTAAACTACCTCTTTATTTATGCTCTTAAGTCTTGATCTGTTAGAGAGGCATCAACGGATTACAACATAACATCATAAATTAGGAATATAATTTATCAATGCTTTCCTGTTTTGTTGTTGTTGTTGTTTTTAAATAACAAACCAACTAAATCCCAGGAATTACAGTCAACTGCAAAACAATTGCAACCATTACTGAACCAGCTAAAAGCAGTTCAACAGCTGCATCTTATAAAATGTTACCAAGTCCAGAGACCTACAAATAATACAGGCTCATAAAACTAGCTACAATTACAATCTGGCTTACAGAGCATGGATAAATACAAAAGAAATTATAAAGATCCTCAATTTATAAGGTAGTTTAAAAGCTATTTGTAGGATGTAGTATATAACAAAAGAACGTAAAATCAAAATACTCTGGGTAAAATATTTCTAACATTTGATATATTTTCATATGCATGCTTTAAATCTATTATTTTATATTATTTTCTTAATTTCTTATATAATAATTGATGAAGATATTTGTCTGATTTAGAGATATACATCCAGTTCTCCATGAGAAGATTCTGCATAGCTTACTATGTAAAAGACTTTCAAACAGTAATTGATTCATTTTAAAAAATTGTCAAAGTCTGAATATGACTTGGTTTTAGTGGACAAGAACCTACCAAATCATATCTCTCATTCACAACTAGAGATAAAAGCCTGGTTTTACAGGGTAATAGGGAAATGGGCCTCAATTTTTCTAAATCCTTGGTATTCTGTGTTGTAACTGCTGAACAGCTGCTCAGATTGCTGAATCTGCATTTCAGAGAGCACATCAGACTCAAATCACATAGAGACAGAATAATCTGTTAGCTCAAATTACTTGCTTCTACATGTCTGCTTCTATGCAGTTTATTTTTCACTGTTTAAATTTGCCCTTTGCCATTTCAAATTATGTTAGTAATGAAACTTGTATTATATAGCCTAGGAAACCAATACATAATTTGACAGACATCAACACTATTAGAAAATTAGCCTGACTTAACATAGATAAACATAAGTAAAAAAAAGTGGGTAGAAGAAAGCTTTGCCTCTCTACACAATTCCTCTTAGTACCCTTTGCTGAGTGATGTAGATGGTAAAAAAGTTTCCTAGTGCCTGTGGATGTAATGAAAAAATATTACTGCCAGAAAAACCTTATGCATCTAAAATTATATAAATAAGCAGTTAGGACTGGCAGATTTTCATCTACATTTCTATTTATTCCTACAAAATAACATACTCTATGCTGATGTCTATTTCAAACTATATGCAATGAGCATCACTTAAGTGGTATCAAATTATTTCTTGGCTTCTTCTGAGGTTTTACCTCTTTGTAAATTATTAAGCCAGAAGTCTACTGTACAGTCCTTTCTGACTGCTAGACAACTTTACTATTTTGAAATTAGCCCTGTGTGACTTTTCTTTGGTGTACCAGTTCTCTTTCCCTTTTATTTTGTACCCAAGAAACCCTGGTTGTTATTCTCTCGTGTCACAATCTGGTCTTCTATTCAAAGATGCGCATAAGGGACTGGTTTGGCAGCCTGGCACAGAAGCTTTCCTTGTACACTGTCTCTTCCCTATACACACATTTGAAAGGATATATTGATCCATTCACTGGAAGGATGAGAAATAGGGAATGCTGAGAAGACAGATAATACATAAAACGTTATTTACTTCTAAAATTTTGTGGATGGCCTGTATTTGCAGAATAATTTGTTGTTACAAGCCTAGAGACTGTCCTGGTTTAAGGCAAATTTGGGAGAAAACCTCCAATGGGTTCCTCTAGAAAGCAAATTCAAGTGGCCCCTCCCCCAACTGGTTTGGGAAAAGATTTCCTTGGAGAAAAGTGGAAAAAGCCTGGTTATTTAAGAGGCAAAGCATTCACCAGCACAAAAAATTGAACAATATTAAACAATAAAACCTCTCGCTGCTCCGAAGAGATGACAAACTCAGCAAGGCCTTATGGTGGGCTCTAACTTGGCTCACTCAGGCTGTCAGCAGTCCCTCCAGTGCTGGAATGCAGCATCCCAGGCCCTGGGACAGGTGTGAGCTCCTGGTGCTCTTCTGGGTTTTCCGTCCAGAGCAGGTTTGAACAGTTCCAAGGAAATGAAACACCACAGTCCAGGGAACTTCTCTGCCTCAGCTAGCTAAAAACTAACTGAAAGCAAAGGAGAGCTCTGTCCCGCTGTCTGTCTGTCCGCAGACAACACAGTCCAGGAGAAGGATGCAGGGAGCAAGTGCAGCTTCTGATAACAAATTCTGCGCTTCTCCCCCTCTTTGCTCTCGGAACCAGTTTTAAAGTTGCAAAACTTATTTCTGGGCTAAACAGGCAGATGGGGATACAAGCATCATAAAAATCACCCCAGGACAAGCTGTATTGTGCCTTTTTAGGAATTACCTAGGTAGATAGATGAATTAGTAGCTACATAAACCCTAAACTGAGGGCTTGGTCCCAAGTAAGGGCCCTATGTTTGTTGAAGCTCTTTTAACTAAATATATTTGCTAAAAGATTAGAGGGGAACAGGCATTCCTGTTGGAAATTCAAGACATGTATATTTTTTTGAGAATCCAACCAATCCTCTATAGAATAATCCAGTGATTTCAGTTCCTTTTTTTGACTACTTTGCCAGTTTAATGGAGACAGCTCTGGTCTGAGCTACGGAATAAATTAGAGAGCCTTCAAACTCCCCTGAGAACCTCTATTCCACCTCTGGCCTGCTTCCAGTACAGCAGTAATTGTACAATTATAGCAGCATTATCTATAGAAAATTAACATGAGTTCTTAAGTCGTTCAACAATAGCTGAGCATAATTATTTACACTGTAGTCACAGAATTTCTGAGAGGAAAAAAAACCTCTAGGCTTTTAGGGAAGGAAATGGTAGCAATTTCTGGTCTAGTAGTTCTTTTTAAAGTAACATTGATGTATTTGAAAGGAAGATTTTTTTTTTTTTTTAACTTCTTTAACCTACAACACAAGCCCTAATGCTTGAATCAGTCTGCATACACTCACTTCAGGAAGCAGAGGGAGCTGTCTGATGGCAATTACAGTTCTTACTGCCAGGGAGCCAGGTCACAATTAGCAATCTGGGACTTCACATCATAGCTTGCAAAAAGACAGGCTTCATATGCTTGGGAAGACAAAAGAAGACATATCACGTTATACGTAAGATAAAGCTGGTGTTTAATTTATACCTACAGAATAATTACATTTGCTGTGACTGAGTAAAAACTAACAACTACTCACTGATATGGGGTATTTACAGTATGGAATATGGAAACTAAACTTGATTTTTTTGTAGTGGGAAAATCCCCCACACCTCTTCTTGAAAAATTGTAGACTAATAGAAGAGCCATGATGTTCAAAACAGCATGAAGAAATATAGTACCCCTGAAACATAACTGAATCAGGTACAAGTAATAGACTTTTAAAGTGCAGCCAAGATCAGTGAACACAGTGAATTATTGTAGCAGCACACCTACTGGCAAATTAAAACCATGAGTTATTAAGAGTCGTGGTTATAACGAATTACTAAAAGTCTTTTTTTTTTTCCACAAGGAGGAAATCCTGCTGTAATCAAAACAACTGTGGTTCTTTAGTTCAGCACTGTTAAACCCAGCATGTGGAGATCTCATCCTGCTGCCCAGTGAAGCTGTACTCCTTGAGATAATCAAGAACTATGCTGGTTTGTTTAGTGATGGCCAGTGCTGTGTGAGTGTGGCAGGAGAGTGAATCGCCTGAAAGAGAGGGTCAATAAGGCCTTGCCTTCAGAGGGTGCTCACAGCCAGCAAATACAGCAAGTAACCAGAAAAACCCTCAGACTAATGGAAATAAAAATTTTATCTAGTGGCAAGACTGGAGGTATACCCACAAGAATGAATGTCAGTCTTATCCTGCAGGCAACCTTCCGAAAAGTAAAGAAAGAAGCTTAATTGAGATTAATGGCCTTTTATGCTGAGGCCCATGGGAAGCCCTAATAAGGCAATGTGTTGAACAGTGAATGTAATTTATAATACATGCAAACTTTAGAAGATATAAATAGCATATGACACTGAATGAGAAATATCTTATGCTTTTTAGAGACACTTTCACTTGTTGGATTTAAAGTAGCATTCAAGTTTCTACTTTTTGGCAGGCCAACATGCCTGCTTTATGCACCAGTATAATTGAAACTCTTAATGATGTCCCACCGAGCAGACACTGCTTCGAACCAGCTTACACTGTGGTCACACATGATAGACTTCTATCATCTAAGCTAAATTAATTGTACTTAAAAGTGTTGATTTTGCTTGTAGTGACATTTTTTCTAGGTTTTCTTGAATGTTAAACTTAGTTTTTCTCCATTTCTTATCATCTGCATTGAATTTACATATTTGTGCTCACACAGTCCTGACACAACACCTTTCCACAAAAAACAAGGCCAAAAACTTTTAGACAGTAATTCCTGCATCAAACCAACCGTTTGTGGATGAACCAGACTGGTATCCTGTTGAAAGGTATGTAATTTGAGAATTTCATATGATAGAGATTTAATCATTTATATAAATATCTAACACACACATATATTACAGGTAGGGGAAAATAATTCACTGTTTCCTTCACTATATATTTGTTCAATATTATACTTCAATTGTCCTGAAAAATCCTACACAAAACAGTCATTATCGTGCAAAACTTAATTTTTTCTGATACACACTGAGTATGTAAGGCATGTACATGTTCTTCTCATTTATACCAATACATATAAATACACTCACAAATATACATCTCAAGTATACTTATCCAATCTGAAATAATTACATTCAGATGCTGAACAGAGTACTTATACATAGCAGAAATAACTCAAGGTCTGTAATATTTTATCTTCAGCTTTTTGTTACCATCATTACTAAACAAGTTTCCATTTTTCCTCAGTAGATATATCTATTAAAGCACAGCACCAGAACTTTTCTCTACTTTATCAGGTCTTCTTAAAATCATCTTCTTGCATCTTACCTTTTCTTCTAAAAAAAATTCTAATTTTTCTTTTTCCAAAACTGTGATTCTTTCAAATGCTCTAATGAAACACAAATCCTTCTGTGTTTTGCAGCCATCCTTCCTTTTATCTTTTTCTTTCAGACTCTGCTTGCATCTTCTTATCTCCTCCTCACTTAGTTGCTGTTCTTGAGTGAGCAGTACTCCCAATTCAGGTATCATCACCCTCAGCAAAACTGTCATAACTTGCAAATTATAAAACATTACAGAAGAAATCCAGGCAGGTGTAATTCTGTTGACCACAGAGAGCTGTGTAACTACACACAGTCAAGTTGTGGTCCTAACATTTTACTGAACAGTCTGTGCATAAGCTGAACGTTCCTTAATACTCACACCATACAATCATCTTCCATAATTTTTAGTGCTTTACATGATGGCATTTGTATGCTACACTAATTGACTTAATAAGTTTCTTTGCATGTATTTTTCTCATTACTAATTTGCTTCATAAAATATTTAACTTGGAAATAAAACTGTTCTTAAGAAAACTCATCCTACTTGAAGGATGTTCATCCTACCCTAAAGCAATCAAAGTTAAATTTCCTATATTTTGTTAAAATCAATGACAGTTCTATAGATAATGCATAGAGCAGCAATTAATCAGAATTTATCTATACCATGAAAAAAAGAATTTTATACTTTAATGAATTCAAAATATACTCTTATTTTTCAATCTATTTGGTGTAAAAAACCTAAAATTATTTTATCTCCTACAAAAGAACAGTGGATTACCCCAAAGCATGCTATAGAATCCAAGATTTTAAAGCACGTTTTTCATATTACACACAGAACTAATGTCTCAACAACCCTGTCCAAACTGACCAAGGTTCTGTGCTTGTGGTTCTTCCTCAGTCTCTGTTGGTACAAGCTCACATTCAATCCACAATCAAAAAATTAAATAGTTGCCTTAACACTTGCCTTACTGTTTTTAAGGTGAGGGATAATGTTGCATGGCTTTTGTCTCATATTCTTAAGGAAACAAAAGATCTCACAAAAATTATATGAGACAAATTAGTAATTTTTAAGAGAAACTTTTATTGAAAAATTAAAACTGCATTGCATAACTTCTTTATAACTTCAACATTTCTTAAACCACAAAACAGAGATTCTGTTTAAAAAATCTCTTCATATTTGTCACCATTCAAAAAACAGATTATGAGCTAACTTCATGATGATTTTAAAATTCTGGATTATTCCCAAGGCCCCTGCTTCTGGCTGTCTGCCATGAATGGTATAATCTATCTTCTCTAAAAATTACCTTTAATAACATGATCAGAATTTTTCTCATTCAAAATCACCAGCTGCTCTTGATTTTTATCCAGTGGTCAGTCTTTTCCAAATAAATTATATCAGTTCATAAGCACTGCAGCTACCTGTTCAGCTAAGATCTTGCCTATTGTTTAATTGATCTGAATTCACTCATGCAAAGTTACAGTGATTGTCCCTGTGATTTTAAAGGCAAAATTGCTACCTCAGAGTGTATTTTAAACCTCTGAAAAACAAAGTTTCTCACCTGGAATTAAAATGCTTTACATTAGTCAATACTCCTGTATAGCCATACATCCTAATCTCTCACAGTCAATAGTACATATAGATTTAAAAGAAGGAAAGTTCCAAGTCAGCGTTAGTCTGAGAAGCTGTAGCATATTACTCAGATGAAAATGATCTAATAAGAAAAAAGATGAGTTTTCTCACTAATGACTATAACTGCTCTGTTAAAATTAGTTAACCAAGTCAGAAATGAATATGAGCACGGTGCCTGTTGAACACAGTATATGCAATAGGAAAACACCCCAGAATCTGATATTAGAATCAAAAGCTTTGCAAAAATCCAGTTGTGGTCATCTGTGTCAAGACACAAGACTGCAGAAAAGCAAGATAAATGCAGGGGGTAGGGAGATAAATCTAAGCCCTCTGTCTTTAGGGATAACACCTATGCATTAACTGCCTCACTTCCAAAACAAGCAGGAGGAACTCCATTATTCCCACTTAGCTGCAAACCATCAATGGCAATAGGAAGAACCTCTGATGCTTCTGACCTTCAAAACATAAGATACTCCATTAAAGGAAGAAGCAGAAATTTTAGTGAGCAAAACATTACATATGCATGGAAGAGCTCTAGCTCTGTTTCTGACTACATCACAGAACAGGGCCTTGCTGTATGAATGCCAGTCAGCTGTATTATGGTCCTTCTACAGCTTCATGATCAGGATCAAGATGGTTCTCTTCACCTCATTTATATGCTTCAAGGAGAATTAACATCTCAGGTACATTAAACTATTATTAGAATATTGACATGGTGATCTGGATACAGGGTTCATGAGGTTAAAATATTAAGGTTAGAGGATTGAGGGGAAGATAGAGCCTTAGTAATACTCTTATTGACAAGGGAGGTGGAGGAAACCAGAAATTCCCACCTAAGAACTGCTAGAAATCATAAGAACCATGATTGTGTTTGTATGGAAGACATAAAATCCTCTAGTGAAGCTAAGTCACCAGTTACACATCTTTGGATTAATTATATTAGCTCATATTGATTCTCATAAACAAGAAGGACTGAAAGAATTTTTTCAATCTTCTGTAGCTGCCTTTTGAATAAAATGAAACTGAGACCAGATTTCAGGCAGAAGTCTGAAATAAAAATGTGACATGTGCTTCTTCAAAACAAACTTCTTTCTGTACTCTAAGAGCAGCTCTCAATGAGAGGTCCTCTGGTTTTGATGAATAGCTGGTATCTATAAAGAATGGCATTATGGCATTCAATATTATGGAAGTTAGTCCTGAAGTCAATGTTTATGCCAACTAGATCTGTACTGCAGGCCTCAGGTCATACAGCATGGATGTTTACATCATGAAATGTCAAGAATTGAATACACAGTAATAGAATAGGCTTTTAATTGAGCAAGGTTGAGGTTTGAGATCAAGAAGGCAAGAAACAAACTACACTGTCTTGAAAAAATCTAATGAAAGAAATACTGTATTGGTAAGATTACTAGGGGGTTTAATGATATGAAGTAACAGTACAGATCAATTTAGGAAGTCATACTCATAAATCAAAAGGTCAATGACAAATTTAAATAATTTTCAGATTCAACTCAATTTGAAGAAAAGATTTGACAGAAGATTATGAAAGAGGAATAAGCAAGAGTCCTATGAAAAGCTGGAAAGGCTGTGCTGTAGGATACAGCATTTACTGAAACAGCTTCTTTCTTCTCCCTATGCTAACACAGCCACAAACATGAGACACCATCCTCAAAAGACAGCCAGTGGGACCTGCAGGATGGAAATCTCTCTTGTCTGTAGGTGTCCTTCCACAGGACTGGCAGGAGCCAGAGAGACTGCAAAAACTGCATGGCATGACTGTATTTCACTGAAAGTTTCTAAAATAATTCAATTTTATTACTGAGGTGGAGGGGAGGGAGAAAAAGGAATTAATTACTGCTTTGCAAAGAATCACGTATGAAAACACTTGAAATTAGCATATTCCATTTATCACCATGACACTAACTCAGTGAACAGAGGATTATTGAATCTCCATTTTGTTCCACTACTCTGTTTCCAGGATGGACTTTTCCACTCACTAATATTGATTATCTAATGATGAAAATTGATCAAGCTGCAGATGAATCTGGTGTCTATACTTTGAAAAGACTAACCAGTTGAAATTATTGGGACAAGCTAGCTGTATTAAAAGATACTGAAATTACTTTTGGTTTTATTTATTGTATAAGCTCCAAACAGATAGTAAATTCCATCTCACTAAAAGAATGATGCTGGTTAAAATTCCCAAAGAATTTAGTAAAAATGGTCACAGAGGTCAGTTCTGAAATAAAACTCAAAAACAGGGGCCTTGGTCAGCAATCAATATTCACTAGAAAAGCATTCAGAACACTGAACAGTCTGACATTACAATAAATAAAACTCAAATTTCTAATAATTCTAATATATTAAAGGGATCTCATAATTTGATAGTCTATACACAACGTCAGAATTCCTTATATTCAGTAAAATTATCTGTAAGTTATTACTTTAAGGGCACTAGGATTTAAATGAAAGTGTCAACTAATATTTTCATATTTTTTCTTTGGCTCACAAAGACACTAAAATACCATAAACATTATTTAGAACTTCAATAATATATAAATAGGTTACATTACAAACAGAAGAAAATACAAGACAACTCTTCAGCATGGTAAATCTCTGCATATAAATAAGCAAATATTTCGGATACCTACAATTAAACAGTTATCTTGCTGTAAAACTATTACATTTAAATCCTTTTGCACAAAGTAATTTAACAATAATATACACAATCTACACAAATTAACCTCTAAAAATACAGCAATAATATACCTGTTACAATGACTCTGCTACTGTCATCCCCTGATTTGACACTAAAGGGCAAGTACAACTATTTTACTCAAAGGTGCTCTTAGAGATTGCTGTTGTGTATGTGAGAAAAGCACCAACAAAAAGATCTAATACTGTTAGACATTTTCTTTAGCTCCTAAGAATCTACATTTTAGAAATGTTTTTATATGTCTATTTCTGTCTGGCAGAAAAACTTGTAGCACATTATCCACATCAAAGTTGTTGAAGGAAAACTTAATTTTCTTAAAGTGGAAAACATGCTGTGGCTTTGATCTAAGTTTATAACCACTTTATATATATATATGTATGTATATATATAATTATATATATTTATTTATACTGTACATATATACTGTGCAGAGTTCTTAATTTGCTATTTTAATACCTATTAATTTTCTGCTGTCTACAATAAACAAGACCAAGGTAAGAGTCAATAGTATTTCAACTTCAAGATAATACATTTTCCCTCAATAATATGATCTACCAATACATATATATTTCAGTAGCCTATAGTTGTTTTGTTTAAGGTTGTCTTAGGAGAGCAAAACTTACAGAAAGAGAATTTCCTTAAAACATGTTCTGCAGAACTGGGTTTAAAAAATAGCCAGTGCTGGAAAACAGTGAATTCAAGAAATAAATAATTCAACCACTACAGCTCCTGCCCCAGTCTCTCAATTTCCTCAATGAGGAAATCAATGTCAGACTTAGTTGCTGCTGGGTTTGAGATGACCATTCGGAAGAAGTTGACTTTATCGCCCTGAGGCTGATATCCAACCATGGTGGTACCTGACTCCATCATCAATGCCTTGATTTTCGGGGCCACCTTTATCATAAAAAAAAAAAGAGAGAGAGAAACAAAGAGAGAAGAAAAAATTGTTCTTTCCTTGTATATCACAGCAGCTCTTAATTCAGAAAAAATAAATTGGTAGGCATTTGTTTTAATAAAAATGTCTGTAACAAGAAAAAGCTTGAAAAACTAAATATGTAAGAGTGGCTATTTAAAGGAAAATTGACAACAATAATATCCATCTTTTTGATTTACAAATTAATAGTATCCTAGAGCATTCACTATGTCATAATTTTATATAGTAGATGTAGATCTCATTTATTTGTGCTGAAGATTTTGTCACGATGAAACATTTTCAGCTTCTGTATTAATGTCCCCTCCAGACTTCTTGAGGGTAGTGGATGTTTTCCACAAGAATATTATGTATTCTCAAAGCATTTTCTATGTGGGGACAACAGTGGAAATTTTTCAATAACATCTATGTCATAAAGAATATTTTTTGTTAGCATAAGCCATGGAAACCTTCCAGTAGTTTTGCAGTACTGTGCATTTACCACAATCTCACTTCCTTGGTTTAATTTACAAGGAATAATGTTCTGACAGTCTTAATATTTGGTATTGACTAAGCCCAGTTTTTCCATCCAGACCTTCATTCTCCTGCTCAACTCTCTGCCAGGCAAGGTCAGATGTCTGGCTCTTTCACTGTTTTGTAGAATGCTTTATGATGTCCTCTAACATTTAACAGGGTTAAATCAAATATTTCATCCTTCTTGCTGTTTCCTACTTCTTACCTCTATCTTCCTCTATTCTCTCTTTTTTTGGCAATTTCTTTATCTAACATGGGACTGGCTTGACTCAGGAATTTTACCCAGGAATTTCTATTCTCTTCTATTCTCTTTCCCCATTGTGATGCAGTCATTAAATCCTCTACAAAATCTCCCAAGTTTGCTCATTCTTCTCCCTTACTTAACACACACTCACACACACAGACACAAAAGAACAATTATTTTTGACACCATGATATCATTCTTTTGTCTCCTGAATGCATTTCATTCCACTTCTGTCTAAAACACTGCTAAAAATTACTCTATTTTGCTTCCCTCAAGTCCTGAGTAACATGATATCTTTTATGGCGGTGCTTCTATGATGCCTTCACTGTTCTCTACCACTTCAAATAAATGTATTCCAAAGTCATCTATAGGGTAATAATTTCCACTGAAATACATTAATGCATTGGCATTTAAAATCAAAACAAATACCTGAGAAGGAACTTACAGGTTTTCATGTCCTTTACCTGTTAAAGCATTTTCAAACAATTACCCTTCTGTTTCTCTTGATGATAAGCTGTCCTATCCAAAGAAGACTGTGATGTCTGTAGGCCTAGCTACCTTTTGAAGGCTTGTAATACTATTGAGCACAGGATAACTGAATATGTTCTGAATCTGGTTCTATAGGGAAAACATTACTTGAGCATCAATATAAATAAAATACAAAAGTGAACAAATATCAAGGTCATAACAAGCAATGGACAACTGACGTCTCAGAATTTGGAATTATCTCTTTACATTTAACCAAAAATACTTACCCTGTGTAACTTTTCTCTTCTCTCATCAGAGTCTGGCATGCCCCTGAGACTTGGAGGAATATACCAAAAACATACATTTGTATGCTCTGGCTGCAGAAAGAACCAAAAATATGCATCAATTTAAAAAATTATACAGATCAGTCCCACACTAAAGGCTAGTCAGTAGCATATTTTATCACAGACATGAAAGACAGAATGTAGTATTAACTTTCCTAGTCCTGCATGTTAAACAGACAGAAATGGATGACAGTACTGCTGCTTGCCTCTGCTGCCTTAGATTCCCTATATATTGTCCCATTTGCAATATTTAGGTCGCTAATGAAGTGCAAATGCTTTTCACCCTTGTGCAGTTCTATGAGTAACTGTTTTTCAGGATCACAGCAAGGGCAACCCAATTTTCCTTTCTTTAGCAAAGGGGGAAATTAAGTCTATACTCTGATCCAAAGGTTTATGTACTGGCACTAGCAAAAGAATATACAGTAAAAATAGCAGATCCTCAGTTATGTACTAATAATCTCAGTATGAGTAGGTTGCATTAAGGTAATCTTCATGTCCTAAACTGAGAAGGCCTCTGCAGAAGAGGAGGAGATAAACCTGACATTTATGATACAAAACCACATGTATTTGACAAAAAACCTGCCCAGATGCCAATAGTCATGTAGTTCTTTAGAAAATCAGAGCAGTTTTGCATAGCTGTCTTGAAGAACTGTGAGAAGTATGAAGACAGATTTGGCTTATACATATGTGAAAGCAAACTTACCTCCCCTTCAAAGACCATCTCAAATTCTTCTCTGTTTTTGATTTTAGTGTAGAGATATTCTGCCAGCTCCAGGCATTTATTGATCTGATTTTCAAATCCTACTGTACCCTATTTTAATAAGAAAGTAGGTATTAATTATGTGGTCATTTTTTTTTCTGTTTTGATGCAATCACCTTTTCAGACAGGTTTCACTCAAATATTTTCAGGCAGAAAACATTTAGCAGTATTATTTCTTGTAACTTAAAAGTAGCGTTAACCAATGATAAAAAAGTAGCTAAAGGTGGCCCAATTGTAAGTCACTATTTGGTTTGCCTCATTTTAGGAGAATTTATTATGAAAATAACAAGGACTTTCACTATTTTTAGTAGATTATTTAAGGAATTTTGTATTTTTTGGGTTTCCAAAAATATTATGGATATGTCCTGGCTTCACAGCTGCTGCTGAAAGACCATAAACTTGGAATGGGAACTCAGTTGAAAATGTAAGAATTGGGAAGTAAAATATTTCCTCTGAACAGTTTGCTAGAAATGTGCATTTAATCAGCAAGCAAAAGTCTGTAATATGGTTACTCGAAGTCACTTGCCTACCCACTGATCCCTTGTCAAGGTCATAATCCCAGAAAAAGTATATGAATATTGATAATAAATAGTTGGGGTTTTTTTTAAAGTGCACTTTGTACATGAATGAAGAAGCAAGCATTTTCTCCCAAAGTGAAAGTTGGTTTATGATTTTAGAGTTTATCATTAGATTTAATATCAATTTTATTTTAAAAATTAGACTCTGGACTGGTTACCCAACTGAATTCCCATTTTGCCAGAGGAAGAATAACAGTAATGAGAAGACTGCCGATAAAGCAATAAAAATGGAATGTGTTTTCTTGAATACATGAACCCTCATCTTGTGAACATGTAAGCCTGGACAAAAGCCTGTGCTTAAATTCAGCCATCCAGGCATACCACAGTAGTACCAGGTAATCAACTGTGGAATCATTTCTTGGGCAATGCTTCCTCAGAAAAAGGCTTTGTTTTAAGTTAAAAAGTCGCTTATAAAATCTATGCATTGAAATGTCATGTTCAAAGGACCCTTGTAAGTCATCAAGGCTGCTCTGCTTTTACAAGTAATCCATCACAAAATAGATATGCAAGTGTAGAGCATCACAACAAGAGATCATTTTGGTGCCCTGCACTCGATGGTTTTTCTGCAGGACTCACCTTGTGACTTAAATCTTTCTTCTAATTGCCATATGAATTTGCTGACAGCTAGCATTGTTCTACAATGCACATTCAGTTCTTTTCTGAGTTAATACTTGGATACTTGTGTGTTTAGAGAGTGCAATGACACAAATATTTATGTTAAAAAGAATTATTCCATTACATGACACTTAAAAATTAAATAAACACATTTCTGGGTTTTGAGCTAAACTTTTGTTATTTACCTTTGCTTTCCACATCAACCAGAATTTGAAAATGTCTACATGTCGACCACACTGTATTGCCTTATCTCCTGTGTCATAGGAGACATCATACTGTTTGTCTGGCTGGAAGAGATAGCCTGCACACATTTGATTGCAGCCTTGAAGGATACCCTACAACGAAAAACATGTACACTTACATGACTTACCTGGCATTTGTGCATGAGAGAATGTACACATTAATAATGTATAGAAATGTATTTCAAATATGTACAGGAGAATTCTGTGATGGGACATGTTATAACATACTGACCTTGTTTTGCAAACCTGAGTCACAAAATTAATTTCATTAACCTAAGGTGGTTCTCTTACAAGTCTCTGAGTAGCCATATGGCTTTACACACAAACAAAACACCCCCCTGAGAAAACATTCACAGATTAATTCGGGTACTTAGTTTGTGATATTAACTTTACCCACTTCAATGTATAAGGCTATGTTCTTTAAACTTAAATTTATGATTTGTTAAATTACACACTAGAATAAAGTTGTGGTCTCCCAGTGCAACAGATTGCTACACAAAATGAAGTGAAAAAACTTAATTGAAGGTTTAAACTTTGTATGTTGTTCAGCTTTATGACACTTAACATTAGTGATAAATATAAGCACAAATGGCATAAACCAGACATTTTTTGCATATAATTTATTATGGTTTACAGACCAATAGAAATCTAGGGACTACTGGCAAAAATGCCTGGCGGAAACACCTAGCAGCAAATTCCTGTATCTTAAACAGAAGTCTTACCCGTGATGTTTTTAAAATGGTTTGCATTTCCTTTAGAGTTTATAACAGTTTTTTGCAAGAAACTTGAAGACACCAGTGTGTCTCATAAATACAAAAACTTCTATCAAAGTTCTCATATAGAGAACAAAAACTCTTGCCAAAATCCTGCAATAGCTGGCACAAAAAGCATGCATGCCACTAAACAAAGCCTCGTGCTTCCCTTTGGTAGATGTGTTTCACAAAGGGAAAGAAATGCTGCAGTCCTCAGTTTAGAAGTGGATTGGTTGGAAGAGCAATGGCAGACCTAGGGCTGCAACTTCCAACTCTTCCATCCCAGTTCTACACACAGGGATGACTTCTCCAACTATGTGCTTCTAGTAGCAATTGGTATACAAGAGGTTAGTGGACAACATCATTAGTCCTATCCACATAAGATACCACATATGATATGATTTTATTTTTTTATTATTTAATAAAAATATGTATTGCTTAAAAGAAACAAGACACAAGGTTTTCCTTTCATTGATGACAACTAAGAATCTAGATGACAGTCCTTAAAGTACAGAGTCATAATAAGACCAGCATGTTTTCTTTTCAACAGAACTGGGAAACTGCTAAACCACTATGCAAGGTAAAAACTTGCTTCTTACTTAAGCAGTTTAGACTATGACCAAGAGGTCATAGACTGAGGCTCAGTGTTCAATATATCATAGAAACAATGGGGCAGGTGCTCAGATGAAGTACATTAGCATGGCTGTATTGTTGCTATTAGAATATGCAAAGATCCAACAGGTGAGAACTGACCCATGTTGTCTACAACTTTAATTTTAAAAAGCCAAAACCCCCAGGACAGATCAAACATTTTCCAAAATACAATGTAAATCCACACAATTATTCCTTTGAAAAGAAGTTTTGAAATTAAACAGATTTTGTAGTACCCTCTGAAAAAGTAGGGCTTAATATTTACTTGGGGTTTTTTTTAATGTTTAATTATTAAATATAAGGCAGACCTTCTCCCGGACAAGAATGGCAGAACATTGTAACAACACTCCCATCATCTTGTGTGGATTCCAAGTGACTGAGTTGGCTCTGTAAAAAAATTACACATTCAGATAGGTCTGGAAAACAGAAACTTAATCTGAAGCAGTCACCTTTGTTTTCTGCTTTCAGCTGGAAATATATGGAGTTTTGACTATGATGATATCACTATGGGTATTATTGCTGTCTTAAGTGTCTTCTTTCCCAGCTATGCTGTCCAGGAAAGGAATTATTTTTGTGTTAACATTGCAATGTCAGACTTGTGATTATTTTATATTATTACCAATACCAGCTAATTAGTATGAGACTGATTAGCTGATGCAGTTCCATCATCCCCAGAAGAGTTCTCTTCTAGAAATAGCACTAATAAAAGTAACAAAAGTGCTTTGATATGTTCTACCAATTCAAGGTACTGATGAGTAAAGTGGGGGTGTCAGACAATTAAGGGACTAATATGAATTGTGGGAGAAGACAGTTCTTTACTGAACAGCTGCTGGAAATATAGAAAGGAAATAAAAAGACATTCTGCATGCTTACCTGCTTTCCCAGTTAGAGCCACAGCCCTTGCTTGTCAAGCCCATAGACTTTGAAAGGCTCTAAAACTTTACATTTTATCCTACCATTCTCTATGTAAAGCTTATTATTTCTTACATGTAAACACAAGTCAATGCACAAGATCACCTAATTTACAAGTCAAACAGATGTTCTGTATTTTAACATACTACCCTAGACAGTTTAATGGTGACATTGAAATAAATGTGCCAACGTTGCACGTTCATTGACCTTTTCACCCCAAGTAATTAATTACCAAGTGTCCCCTTGATTCACTGCATGTTCCAGAGAAGCAAAGTGCATAATTGTATTTCACAGACTATGCATGTGTTTTTACAATTGTGGTTGAAAGAAAATTAAAAGGTATTTCCTCCTCTTCCATACCCTGCTCTCAGAGGACACAGACACAACCACAGTTTCTCTGTTTTGAGCAACACAGTCATGTCTTCACCCCAGTCTGAGGATCACTGATTTCTAGATACCGTTCCAATCCCTGTATGTGCTAGGTTAGACTGTAGCACCCCTCAACTGAAAGAACAGTGCAGCCTGTGCTGTACCTGGGGAGCTCACCATCCATCTGACATCGGCTGTTTATGCAGTGAAAACTAGCAGATGAATAGCTCAGGCTTATCTTTTAGAAAAACTTCACTAATAGTTCAGATGAAGCAGTCAGGAAAAAGGAATTTATATAACAACTCATTTCCTTTTGAAAACACCGTGTCTTCAGTTTAGCACATTCATTTAACTTTCAGGGTTTCAAACAAAGACAATTTTAAGTCATTCCTTACAAGGAGCATTAGGTTTATTTTAACATGAAGCTGTCACTCTCTCCTCAGGCAGCCCCCAGCCAGAGGCTGTCCTACCACAGGCAATCCCAGCTCTGTGCCATGGCAGCATGCCAGTCCTCCATGCCAATGTGTCCGAGCAGGCCAAGTACAACCTGTGTTAGCAGCAGACCCCAGCTGGGGCCTGTGACAGGCAATTACCCCATACATGTGGGCCCCATCCCATGTCTGAAATCTGTATAGCTGACTGGGAAAGAAATAATTTCATGCTTCGTAGCCTGCTGCTTTCTGTATTTGCTTAAAATTATGGCCTTAATTAGCACCTCACGGTTGACCTCAGGTCAAAAGGGGTGTGCCAAACTGCTGTGACCAAACCCCTGTATATTAAGAAAATTATTTTGCAATGCTGACTTAATATTAGACACATTGCCATGAGTCACAAGTAAAGTGGACTGGACAAAGGTTGATAGGATTCTGCTGCTTCAGATTAGTGCACACCACATGCTGCTGTCCTTGCGACAGAACAGTCCACATGGTTTTTGCTGCCAGTCCTTTCATACACTATCCCTGATGTTGTACTTATTCTTCATTTACTGTATGAGATGCCCAAACCTAGGATAGCTTGTTTCCCCTAAGGAAGAGCATTGCTTACTGTACTCATTTTACAATTTTACATGGTGCCCCTATTCAGAACGGCCAACTCAAGGAAGCAATTTGGTGCTAATTTAAAAGTACATAGATAGAGCTTGCTTCAAATATTTTTTGCTTCCCTGAAGGCTGATACCTGCAATGATGGAAAAGATCTAAAGTTTCTGATTCTTCATTGTTTTTCTGATTTTTTTCAGATGGGCATCATTTTATGGTAGAGCGCTTTCAGAGGAAATCTAGAGATCAACACACCCATTTTAGGGATTATAAATGTAGCATCTTCTACAGACTTGTCATCATTGGATATGGGTACAACTGTGCCAAAGACTATGCCTGGAATGACTCCTGAGTCAAAATTGTAAGAACCAGTGGGAGGGTCACAATCTCACTCTGCTGTCACTACCACCACACATGCTTTGCCTCTTTAAATTTGATTCAATCAAAGGCTGGCTTCTGGTCTCGGTAGGCATCTTGGTAAACTGGGTTATGTACCTGGGGGTACACATATGCTCTTTTCTGCAGACTTCACTCTGACCTCAACAAGAGCTTCCTGCTTGTTTCATGTAATCCCTACATGGCACCAACACACAGGCCCCTGTGCCCTGAGACAGGTGACATCAATGACCCTTTCTGGGCTCTCTGTGAATGACCTCAATCTTCTCCCTGGTACAGCAGAAGTGTAGCAGCTCTGTCTATCATAGTCCTTTTAAGCCTTAAAGATACTGAAACTTGCCCCTGAAAATGGCCGCTAATTCAGTCTCTAACTCCTCTCATGGTTGTATACACCTATCTATTAGTGTGTGAGTGTGCATGTGTAAATAAAAGGGATATAAGACTAAGCATATGTATGTGTTCCATTTACAGAACACTCATGAACATATACTCTTTATTTTCCGGAAAACCTGTAAACATCTTTCAGGAGAGAACCTCTACAAATTCCTACTGTGGGTATTCATGCTCAAACACCTTCCCTGGATCCCTCATTTATCACTGGTATTCTCAAAGCCCTACATTTCAGAGATTGTCTAGCTCTCACGCTTCATTTTTTTCTTCAAATACTTCTCCATCCATTCCCAGACTTATGATCCCTCCAAAGCTCTATGCAAAGAAAAATCTCCCTTCCTTTTTGCCAAGTAATATCCTTGTCTTCCTTCAAATCTGGTGAAAACTTACCTCTCACTCAATGGTACATCACAGATTTCTTCTGTAGTATTGTTTCCATCTCCCTAGTCTGAACCTTTCCCTTTTGCCTCGCTATTGTTTAATTTAGTGTTCAAACTCCTTACCATAGCAAAGTAACATTTTCATGAATTGTTGAAGTGCCATGTACCTTATGAAATTGCTTTAAGAACAGTATTACAAAGAAGCACTGTGCAGTACCTTTCTATTCCATTCAGTTTATGACGGTGCTTTCGGGACATCAAGAGTCCACCCCCCCAGGCAGCCTGGAAGAGACAGAAAAAAAGAGAAAACTCATTTCTTTTGAAAAAGCTCAACAGATTTTAGTTTATTCAGGGTCTAGTAATAAATATTTAATTCAAGAAAAATCCATGTAAACAAAGATCCTCTTTTGCCTGACTAGCAGCACATTTTTGTTACTTACATCTACGTGGAGCCAGAGGTTGTATTTTTCACATATATCTGCAATCTCCTGTATTGGATCAAAGGCTCCATATACTGTTGTGCCTGCAGTTGCATTTACAAAAAGAGGAACGTATCCCTACAATAAAAATAAAAATGTCAAATATAAATTGAAAACACTTTCAGAAAAAAAAAAGGAAAAAAAAAAAGGAAAAAAATCCAGAAATATTATCTCATTTTATAACTTAAAAACGTTTTTCTTCCCATGTGGAAGGCACAACATAAGCAACAGTAGAAACTAACTAATCATATACATGGTAAAAACAAACTGGTTTTTTCTTTATTTTCTTGAAACTTCACAAAATTAACTAGTTAGAAGATAAAGAATATTATTTTGTCTAATCTCTTTCAGTGAGGAGATTCCAACTATGTAGTGGAAGAAGAGCAATATTCAAGTAAATTTGGGACTTTCACAGCAGTATAAACAAAAATTAATTAAATATGATTTGTAAGTCTTGATTTGAAGGTTTGAAATTGTTCCTTTAGTTTTTATCTACTAATAAACAGAACAAAGCAGAACAAAGCAACCTAAACCAAAAGGAATAAAAGAGAAACTATCAGATCAAAGAGAGACAATTCTGAATTAGATAAATGTGAACTGCTATTTCATAGAGTTCCCAAATCTAAAGAAGTTAAGAAATATATTTTTTAAAAATGTAGATTTTTCTTTGATTATTTTATTAAAATTAATGGGTTTTTCCACTGCATTGATTCAAGAAATAGAAATTAATACCTAAAATTTAATCTTACTGTCTATATTTAACAAATACACATGCTACCTACATGAAATCTATAGGATTTTTTAAAGTGCTCTGTAGAATCTTTTATGGGTTTGGCTAAACTTAATAGTTTAGATAAAAGATTTTATATTTCCATGCTTGTTTCCATATATTTCCAAACAGGAAGTTATTTTTAAAAATCATGAACTACACTTGTGATTCAAGAGTTAAAAGTCTTTTGGTTTTAAACAGAAAATGGAAACCTTACCACAACATACAGATAATTCTGTAAACAATACATGAATGTATAATTAAGCATATAAAAATACTGTTATTGTATTTATATCATTATAATAGTCTCTTTAATATCAACACTCTGGCTTCAAAGGAAGAAGCAATTTTACTAAGCCAAGCATTTAAGCACTAATTCTTAAAAACACAAACCTTTTCCTTTGCTTCCAGAATTTTGGCCTCCAAATCAGCTGGTATTATTTTGCCTCTGTAATTATCACAGAAACAGAAAGACAAAGAAAGTTAAAGTATGTATATGTAAATAATAGCTGCAGTTGAAATAATTTAATAGGATTTTCTCAACAGGCCATTAGCAACTTGACACACTGTACTGAATCAGTCCTTAAACACAATAAAACAAATTTAACAGATGAACACATTTAATCTATCAAAACTTTAGTATTCATCCTACCTTTCATTGCATTTTATCAAAATAACATTGTCTGTTCCAAATCCAAGTGCAGCTCCAGCTTTCTTTATTGAGTAGTGACTCTGCAGCAAACAAATGAACATGAAATGGAGTGGTTGTTTAATGATGAAGCATTTTCAAAATTTGTCAGTAAATTAAGAATTAGCAGTGTGTTAAGCTCACATGCTCTGAGGTAAAGAGAACCAGTTTAGGGACTGCAGCCATGCCTTTGGTTTTAACTTCAGGGAAATACTTGTAGCGTGCAGCCATTATGCTGTACATGTTGGAGATTGCTCCTCCTGTGAATGAACAAATAAATGAATAATAAAATAGTGATAATGAAAACAAAAGGTATATTATACCACAGACATTTGTGTCTCATTTGAATAATGCAGTGAAAGTGGCAGTGAGCTATGAAAAAACATTTCTCTGAAATGCACTGGCATCTGTCTAAATAGCACAGGACAGACTCTCGAGAAAGCCACAGTGATAAGCAGAATTTCTTAAATGCCATCTCTTTCAATTGCAATAATTTTGTAACACATTCCTAAAAATTCAGCTTTCATTGTGCTGCTTTTGCATAAACTTCTTGTTAGCAAGAACAACAGGAACTTATTAACTTGTCTGAGATTGAAGAAATGTAACAAATTGGATGGATTTATCCCATCTTACTGTAGACATGGAAGCGGATGCTTAAAGGTAGATTTCTACAGCTGAGCTACTTCTTCTAAACTCCCTCACAGTCATTTATGGGAGAGGCATGTCACAGGCTATGATTCAGCTAATCTATTTTCACACTTAATTTTGAAGAATTTGAATACAGGGAAAGCACCTATTTCTCTTGGTTTGCTGCTAAAAAGAGACCTGAACAATTAGCTCAGTTCTTTGGTGCAGACCTCAAGTAAGATCAATCTCACCCCTAAGCTTAGGATGACTTCTTCCTCTGAAATTTTGTCAGTGATGAGAACACAGAAAGATCTGTATTTTTCTAGCAGATAGGACTGGAGACCAAGCAAGTGTGCACTTCATGTGGCTGTTCCAAAAGGAGGTGGTTTTGTCCTTTATGCTCCGTAACAGGACGGTGTTCCCTCATGCCAAACCCAGAAAAGTTCTGCTGGGCACCCACATTGTCCACATGTTGGCCCAGTATCTTCACATGTTTCATCATCAGTCATTTTTGTCACTGCTCACTGCCTTTATGTTCCTTGCATGGGAAGACACATTGTCTTGGTCTTTATACTAGAATCATACTTGTGAATCCAACCAGATTATATCCCAGAAAATGAGACCCAGAAAGTGACAGACAATCACAACCTTTTCCTGACTGTGAGCCCAAATCCTCACTGACCACCAAAGAAATCAGTACATGATTTTTGAATTTCTAGTCAAAAGGAGCTGTGGTTGCTCAGCACCTCCAGAAATGAAGCTCATAAAAGGAGTGTTTAAATGCCTAACTATGCACCAGACCCCGTAGTCAAGTTTTAAGTGCTGACCAGCCATAGTACATAGCCATACACAGAGATAGTTTTTTGCCCCAACTTTTCTGTGGGATGTTTAAACAAAGCATTTCTACTTCTAAATATCTGACTAATTGCTTTGTGTTGCAGATAGTGTAGCTATTCAGACACAGCCTCTGTTTATTTCAACTTTTGAAGTTTTAGTCAAACCACCAAAAGAGAGAAGAAAAACTCACCAGGTGAGAATATTCCATCACCATCTTTGTTTGACCATCCAATAATCTCCCTCATCTTTCGAAGTGTTATTTGTTCCATGAGGACAAAAACAGGAGCAATTTCATAGGTAAACCTGCATGGATAAAGCAAAAAAACCAAACAAGCACAATATAGATACAGATTCTAAAAACACATGATAAATTTCCAGTCTGTGATTCTTTGTTAAAATGCTCAAGGTTTCTAAAAGTTTTCCTGTAACCTGAGGTTCTGATCCTAAACCTTTACCCAAGCAAAAATCCTCAGGAAGATAATATTGGAAATACTGATGAATAAAAACTGCAGTATTAGATATTTTGCAGCTTTCTATATAGTGAATATAAGACCTAATGTTCAACATCATAGTGCTGCTGACTTCTGTACAAGGTTGTCCTTTAAAACAACTGTTTCCCAAAATGCCAATTCCACACTTGTGGAATAACATACTGCTAAATCCTTATGAAAACAGTGAACTTCACTGAGCTAAACAAAACCATAATTAAAAGTATTGAGCTAGGGTTTCAAAGTCTAAATATAATTAATTATGTGGATTTATTATGTTGATGATCTCCAAGGACAACTTACTTCTACAATACAATGTGATCAATAACTGTCAAGAGTAATTACAAATGATGATTTTCTAATTACCAATTACCAAAACCAAGTCAGCAGTCAACTATTGTATCCACTTAATGAGGGCAAAAAACATTACATATCCTGGCATGCCCTGATGTCAGAGTCAGATATGTGGATGGAAATTGACAACCATACAACTATTTTTGGTGATCAAGGTAGATGGACAAATTACTATTGCTGTAAACAAATTCTGCTTGCTGTGTGTGGGAAAAAAAATAAGTAAGGGGGAAAAGGAAGCAGAGAGAAATGAAGAAATCAACTTCTGCTTTCCAAAGGAATCTATAAGAGTATGACACCCTGACACTTCAGATTTGACTGATATCTTCCGCTTGAATAATTTCATCAAAACATATGTGTTGTCTCTCTAATACTGAAATGATATTTTGAGAATAGGTACAACAAACTTGAATGAGACATGATATTAAGAAGGGAACAAGTGTCTGAAAAAGCTTGTCTTTTATTTACAGCTACACTGTAATTTATTGCTTCCACTGTTAATATTTTCTTCAATTTTTATGTGTCCTTAGTCCATCACAGAAACACCACCATTATTTTTAAAATAGCCCCTTAATATTAAAGATTTCTAATTTGTTAAATTATTGTGATTGCTATTTTCAGAAGCCAAAATACTACTTATTTTGTTTTTATTATCATTAGAACTGGCAGAGACAGTTCAATACTGATCTAAGTTTGGGTGCTGCCACTATTTACAAATGGACAAAATTAATAAACCAGTGTCTGCTAACAGTGGTTTGGGGTTGTTTTGTTTTTAAGCACTGCAAGTCTAGAATATATTCCAATTTTTATTTAGGCAGAATGATCAACTGATGTCCACAGGAACTCAGCAGTCTATAGATCACTGTAGCTCAATACAAGGTACTCTTAAGTCAATGTGATTATTTTTTCCCCCACCAGTTTAACACATTTTGAATTTTGTCCTGAGATGTTGCACACTGAATTTTGAATATATTTAAACATAAAGAAAATACTACTTCTTTTTTCTATTCTTTAGTTATTTTCTGAGTTTCCAAAAACTGACAAGAAATAAATGTCAGTAGATGTTTATAAATTACAAGGCCAACGAAGATATATTAGATGATGGCTATGAATTTACAAATTACATCTTGTTAAAATTCATTCCACCTTATTTGTTTTAAAGTTAAATTATTTTGAAAAATTTCGTAAAACCCAAAAAATGTTTTTGGCTTAAAAGGAGCCATCTAGCTTTAGAATCAACCTCCTAAAAGAAAATGCTGATTAGATTTTCCTATAGTTACAACATTTACAGGTATTTCTGTGAATTAACTATCACAGCCATGAGTATCAGTTTTTTACTAACAGAATGTACTAACAGGTTTTTTAGTAGAAGCCAGTGCTGGCTTAATTCTGCTCTCACATAAAGGACAAATCACTTTATCAGACCAAATCATTCTAGTTACCGTTCTCTTGTTGGCCAGTATGTAAAAAGCAGTCTGAGAATAAACACAGAACATTTTACATCAATTTTCTATTCATAAGCATATCTGCATAATACTGAAAACACCAATATATTCCCTTGTCTCAGCTAACAGCGGGCATAAAGAGAACTTCCAGATAATATTTTTTTTTAACCTCAGTTGGCTGCTGCATGGTGACAGAATGCCCTGTGCTACAGATCTCTAGAACTGGATGAATAATGAAATTCTGAAATTTCCATGCTGAAGGTCTCATGATTAGAGATTGAGCTATGAATAGCACATTGATACATTATTTCCAAGCCAATAGGGAAAGCTTATTATGTTTATTTTTATATATTATCTTCACAGTGACATTTAAGTAATATTTCTTAATGATAATTTAAAATTTTAAGGGAGTACAGATGTTTTGATTACTCAAAACTCATCTGCAAAAGAAAACACATACTTTCAATTGTTCATAAATATTTTAAGTACTGTTCATCTGTAGAAAAGAAAAAATGGCATATGAAAAAACATTCCCTACTGTAATTCAGTGTTACTGTTGCTTTTGTGTTATGTGCTCATGTAGCTGTAATAGCTTGGAACAGTTTCTAGGTAAAGGTCAAAACCTGTTCTGGTGTGCTGGAACACTGCTCAAAACAAATACTATGCTCCCCAGAGCTCACAGAGGTGATTTGGTTATTTTTAATAACCTTCTCTGTCAGTTCTTTGAATCACATTTTACAAACAGCTTGCTTTAACCTTATTTGCAATTACTGTGTTACTTGAAAGCTCACCATGTTGACTTCGGTTTTCTGAAAAAAAGCTCACACTAATCCTTATACTAACAAATAGATACTAAATTTTCATATTCACAGAGAAGTATTTTCAAGATACGTTCTTTTTTGAAGCACAAATGGATGAGAAACTAGCTATTTAGCAGCTTACTTTCAAAAAAATGGAAAACATAAATTAAAAAGAGTTATTCTTTAAGAAGTGACTAAATGAGTGCAACATCATTAATAATGGTGACAAGATTTCTTTATGCTGCCAATCTGCCACAGAGCTGAATTCTTTTATGTCTTATCAGATTTGTAATTTCACTGATTACAAAAGGATAACTAAACTGGGATAACTAAGTTAGTCAAACGGGTTTGGAAAAAGTGACACTGAAATACTGGTCACAGAGAAACAACCTTTAAGCAAAGTTTTTTTAGAAATGTGATCAGAACTGTTTTCACTTTTAATTGTGCTGCTAAAAAGTCACCTCAAAGCACTTTAAAGCATTTACAATACTTGCTTAATAATTAAAACATATATTGCTGGATTTTCTTCCCAATCAGCTTTTAAATCTGAATGTCTCATACCAATTTTCAGCAAACAGAACTAACTGAGATGATTATTACAAAGAGAAGGCTGGTTTTGGCTTGAGCACCTTAGGTTTTTATTTTATTGTTAAAGTCACAAAACAGGCACAGCACCTAATCTACATAGAACTGCTAGTCACCAGCTATATTTAATGAACCATATCCTCACAGATAGGCCAGTGAAAATATTGTTCATTTTCCATCCTGAAGATAGATTTCGTATGTTATGACAATTAGCAACAAACTCCCCAAAACAGAGGTGGCTTTAGAGTTGAAACACATTCAGCCCAGGACTTAAGGGGAGCAGTCTTACCTGCTGAATATGTGGGCTCCCTTCACGTTTTTGAACATATAGAAATCAAAATATAAATAAAAACTGACTAGGTTTGGTGGATTTTTAGTGGTTTGGAAGGTTTTTTTGGTTGGTTTGGGGTTGGAGTTTTTTTTGGTTTTGTGGATGTTTTTGTTTATTTTCGGGTTTTTTTTTTCTTTGTTAATTGCACTTTGCTGCAAAAATTCATCATAATACCTTACACTGACATTTAGCTTTCATTAACTTTGAGGTCAAGAAAAATTAGGAAAAGTTTCTTATTTGATGCATTCAGATGTCAAATTTTACTTTTTTTATACTTCCCTTCATTCATTTACACATGTCTTTATTAATCTTTGCCTTTGTTGGCATAAAATTATTTTCAGTGTTACATTTTTAATAATTTTGAAGCTACCCAGAAGCCACTTCTTTACTAGCACATGAATGAAAGATATTGCCTCAAGTCTGATATCTCTGAAGTCAACAGCAGAGAAGAAAATAAATTTTTCCATATCTTGTGTTCTAGTGTTAACATGTGGATAGCTGCAGACTTGTTCAATCTAGAGACAAAGCTTTTTAAAAAAAAAAAAAATACAGAGAAGACTGGTCCAAAAGAAGAAAAGTAATTTCATGTTATTATATTAGAATAATCATGTTTTACTTACCATGTGCTCTCAGATATTTGCATTTCTATTTATAAGAAACATGAAACTGTTCAGTTTTATGCAACTATTTTCATTTTATTATTGACACATTTAAGAAAAACATGAGACATTTTTCTGGAAGATGTAACAGTCATCATTTAAAAATGAAAATTATTCATATCTGTGACAATACCTATCTACCATGATACATGGCAGCCCGTGTAAGCACCAGTCCCAGACACTGGTGACAAGACACTGCTTACATGTTTGTATTAGCAGTAGATGTCAGCCATTCCCCAGCCAAGCCAATAATGTCCAGTCCTGTGGACAGCTGATTGAAAAAGCGAGGATGACCTGAAAAGAGAATTGAGAGCAACTTAGAACAAACTCAACTGGTATCTCTCAGGTTTCAAATCTAAACCATCCACCTTTTCTGACACAAATCTCGGGTTTGTACTCGGAATACTTGCAGCAAAGTTTTCAGAGCAAGTCCTGCTTATGGGGAGACCGGTAGCCAACATTCATGGATGTCCTATTACAAACTTGAAAAAATGCTTTGGATGGGAGCTTCTGTATGGAATCATTTGCCTTTGAAAGAGAACCTCAGAGTCGACTGAGCCTGTAAACACCTCCGAGACCTGTTCAAGGGCTTGGGCTAGCCCATTTCCAGAACCCTCTTCCGACTTCTGTCGTGCTGTGAGCTCGGGAGAGGAGTACACGGCGGGGCACACCCCCTTGGCAGTAACATCCTCCAGGTACTGGGGCTATTTGCATTTGAATGGAGGAAGAGAGGAAGGCTCAGGCGCTTGAACTGGGGCTGCAGGGGTGAGAGAGGGCTGCGGAGGAGCCAGTCTCTTCCCGAGCTACAAGGACACGGGAGAGACTTTTTGCGGGGTCTCGGCAGGAATGCCCCAGAGCTGCAGAGGGGGGACAGAGCCCCGCAAGAGCTCCTCGATTCGGGCCCTTTCTCCACACGGTTTATAAGCTAGAATTCACCTCCTTAAAAAGAGTTTGCTATTGAATGGAGGTAAATCACATCCCTGCATTTCAGCTGAAGTTGCTTTAACGACTTTCATAAGCAATAATCCCGACTCTTGGGGACCTACTTTTCTAGCATGAAGAGAGGAAATTCCTAACAACTGGCATCGGGCGTTGAGGGGAGGTGCGAGGTGTCATGATTTAGACCTCTCAGCTCTCTGGAGAAGGACACGCAGATAGCACACTGGGGACAGCCCGGCCCTGGAAGAGAGGTCAGCTCTCGACGCCTGGAGGGGACCCTGTCACGTCGGATTCGGTTCAACACTGGGAACATCAGCATCTTTTGACATGAAGAAATAAATGCGATTCTGCCCCGAGCGATGTCAGCAGAAATATTTTGGAGGCGTGAGCCTGCCGGCGCTGCCACATCGCGACACTTGCTGGAGAGGATACGCCGCACCCGGGCTGCTCCCGCCCGGGGAACCCACGGCTCGGGGCTAGAGCCCAGAAATACCACCGTGGCTTAGCTGTTTGCTTTACAAATCAGCACTTCTCTCCCTTTCCAGGACACACTGACTGGCAAGTTATCATCAGCGGCATTTCGCTGACTACCCATAGCTGTTAATGAGCCCGCGATCTCCTAAGGCTGGGCTGCAGATTCAGACCCGGTGACTTTGAGGGAGCTGGAGAGAGAGTGTGAGCCCCAGGAGCCCACAGCAGAATGAGTGTCCTGGGCCGTCAGGCGATCCGAGCAGCACTTTAAAGCTGCACCAGACACAAGCTTTGAACAGAGCTTGTGTCAGGTCGGATGCCTGCCTCTCAGGTCCTGGGGACACGTCCTGCTGGCCCCACAGAAGCTCCAGGGAGGTCGAGGTGAGGGGAGGAGGCTGCTCGACCTGCGGTACAATGAATAGCGGAACAAAGGTGCAAGCACACAGAGCGCAGCCACTCTGACTTAACCTCAGGCCACCTGTCCAACAACCCACGCGTTTGGGAGTGAAACACTGTCCCCCTTGATTAAGAGTACAAAAATCAAAGCATGGTCCTGACTCCACTGAATCGATCAAACCACCATATAAACAGGAAAAAGGACAGAACGCTACCCGCCACATCTCTTGTCAAGAATTTGCTCCTTGAATGCACTGCATTGGGTATTCACGGCTCCAAAACTAACCGCAGCAGAAAGCCGCGGCCCGTCCTTCAGGAGCCATGGCTCGNCCGCCGCTCCGGCTCCCGGGGAGGTCGCCGCCCGCTGCGGCCGAGCCGAGCCGAGCCGAGCCGAGCCGAGCCGAGCCGAGCCGAAGAGGGCAGCCGGCCGGGCAGAGCTCAGCAGCCCTGAAACGCTGGAGCAAGGCTGGGGACAGCAAACTCGGCGCGCTCCGTTACCGCTCCACTTCCTGACCCGCTTGGGTACGTACGGCAGTCAGGGCTAATTGCCAGCCAAGATTCCTGTGGATGATCCAATGTAAAACATTTCAGGCCAAACAGCCTGAAAGAGCATTGACTTTGCTCTAGAGCCTGGCTACACCAGCTCACCCAGCAAAATAAGTGATTACGACCCGGGATTTCTGTCTGATTCAGAAGGACCTGGACGGGCAGGGCTCCTGGGTAATGGGCTGAAATCCACAGGGTTCCTTTATTGATGATTCCTAGGATTTCAGTCTCTTTTTCATTAAACGTTTGATGAACATAAAAAAGAAAAATTGCAAATTCTGTGTCATTTATGCCCTCATTTACCTAATGATATTGCTCCCCGGAGATACAGACAGCTCGCGTTTCATCAAGTGAAAGAGATTACGTCTTAAAAACTTGTTTCTGTGGTCTAAAAACAGCACTGAGCCCTACCCTAGGCAGGGACGGATGGTCATCAATAAACGAAGTTTCTGAGCAGAAACATTTCCAGCGCCTGTAGCCAGCCCTGGAGCCGAGCCTCCACGGAGGCACAGTCACGGGTGTAGAGAGGGTGTGGGCTTACCTCCGTGAGCTGCCAAGCTCTCTGCACCGTGAGCCTGAGAAAAGTCCCAGGAGGGACTCGCCACAGAGTAGTGTGCAAAAACCTACCTGTCCTCACTCCGTATTTCAGTGTGTCCCGACAATCCACCAGAATCTGCTCCAGGGACTCAGGGTTGTCCGAAAGCTCTAGGTTGAAGCCCTCCATGCCCTCCAGGAGCTGGTGCGGGTGGTGGAAGTCCAGCACTTTGGTGGATCTGTCAAAAGTCTTCCTCACGTAGTTGAGGAGGATGTCCACAACCTCCAGCAGAAACTGCATGGTCTGCTCCTCGCCATTCTTGGAGGGCAACAAATCTGTGGGGCAAACCAGCTGTCAGCACTTGCTTTGGGAGAGAGAAGCAGAGATGAACCAGCCTCGCTGCCCGCAGCGTTCCAAGGACCTGGAAGCCACGGTCCCAGCGCTGTCTGGTTGCAGCCGGGCAGACTCCCGGTCCCTCTCGCCCCGCGGAGAAGGGCGAGCCTAGGTCGCCCAGCAACAGCAGAGGTACCTCCAAGGTGCCCCGGCCTAAGAACACGCCTGCAATGCAAAGGTTGTGCAGCGAGAGGAATTTGCCTCCTATGGGCCAAAAGTACCCTAATTCCGCACCTGTCCTTACCTTGCAACGTCCCCACCTCCGCCCCGCAAAGGGATTGCTTTCCCTTTCCCACTCTTCTTGCAATGGCCCCGTACCAGCAATCACAGGCTGCTTCATTACTATTTTACTAAGGAGGATAAAAACATAGAATTACTCTCCTCCCGGATGCTGGATCTGGAGAAACCCCTGGAACTCCTGAAGCTGAGCTGCAGATGACCAGCCCAAAGTACCTAAAACTGCTTCTCAGGCAGCTTGCATACATCACCAGTACAGCTCCCAAAAAACACAGACACAGCGCTCCCTTCAAAACAGCCAAGGAAAAGCACAGACTGAACGTGGCTGCACTTCCAGGGGAGATGAGGGCAGGACTACTAAGGGACGTGCCTGAGCTGGAGCAAGGAGAAACTGTAAAGTGTTTACCTCTGGCATACAGATTGGAAAAGTCTGTCTCGGTGCGCCGGAACCTGGATTCCTTCTCACTGTTCTCGCACGCCAGCAGGCTCTTGGAGGACTGCCTTTCCTTCAGAGAGCTGACGATCCGGCCCTTGTCTTCCAGGCTGTTGGTCCTTTGCAGGAACCCTACATTATTATTGCAAGGCGCACAGGTCAGAGTTTTCTCACTTCCCAACATGTTTAGAAATATCTAAAGCAGCTCTCTAGACAACAGTTAAAAGCAGTGTTGGCTCTAGATCTGACTAATGAGGTCAGGAATAAGGGTATTTATGGGAATTATTTGCCTCCAGGAGGGAGAGTTCAAAATGCCATCAACTGCAAAAACGCAGCCATGCAAAAAACAAAATTTCGTCATTTAGTGCAGTGGTAAATTCTTATTAAGTCGATCAGACAGATTCCACTTCAGTAATCAGCCACTGGAAGAGAGTTCAGGATGAGTCAATGCTATTTCAGCCTGCAGGCGAAGTTTATGGACCTAGCAGACAGGGGCAATGATGTATGATTAAAATCAGGGCCATTTTCAGTTCTCCTCGTGGTACTCTCACGCACAAAAGGCATGAGAACAAGCAGCCATTCTGGAGCATCCCTCCCGAGAGTGCTAGAGATCTGAGGATACCAGTAGCACTCATATAACCCCACCTTCCTATTATCAGTAAGTACTGATGCGGATTTTCCACCTGAAAAGATGCTTTGATGCTAACAGTAATCATCCCCGGAGGTTTTAAGAGCTCCGCTCTCACCGGAAACGCATCTTTGGCACCCAGAACCGAACACAACTGCTGCTCTTATATGTCACGGCAACAATAAACCCACTCACCCCAAGAATTATTGGGGCGGGAGCCACGCAGAGTCCGCGGCGAGTAACGAGATCTGTCTACTTTAACACGGCAGGGAGAACAATTAATTTTCTGGATTTGATGTACTAAATCTATGATGCCCACTAAAACACGCTTAGTGTCGGGCTTTTTGTCATTAAGGAAAGCATCGGATTTTGACCTTCCGGGTTGCACCGAGTATACCTATATGTTTGGAAGAGGCACTACGGTGGCGCCAGTCTCCTTTATTCTTTATTTTCTTTTAAAACAAGCAACAATCGAAAACAAGGCTCGTCGCGGCTGGGGGTATCCGCCAGAGAGGAGAGCTTAGCAGGGAGGAAAAAGAACGTCCTGAGTTCGCTCACTCACGTTCCCCAGCGCCGCTTCTCTTCAGTGCCCTTCGCTTTCCGGCCATGTGTCCCTGCTCTCCGGAGCCGTGACGGCGGACCGGGACTGTGGGCACCTCCCATGGGGCGCCCACCGCCGGCCCACGCCGGACCCCAGCATCTTGGGCAGGCGTAGGGGCTGAACGTCGGGGGAGAAAAGCGAGCGACAGTGAGCTGCTGGGCCAGTTGCTGCCGGCGCGGTACCTGTGCCTCGGACCCTGCTGCCAGGCAGGCAGTCACGAAAGAGCTATCGAAAATGGAGCACTCGGCTGGTAGGCCCTTCTGCAACAGAGACTCCAGGAGGGTCGCTCACAGGTAAGATTGTCAGAGCCATACTTTCAGTGAACATCTCACGTTTTGCCTTTTAATTCTGATCTTCTACTGATTAGTCTTTTTCTGTGATGCTTTTAGGAATGAGACAAATACTATTTAAGGGAAACTCTCTTCATGTGTAAGTTAAGAGTATCCGTCCATATACATATATATATACACACACATATATATAGATGTAATATTTAGTTATGTTGTAACTGCTTCTAATGGCTCTTGCAGCGATCATTAGCTCCTGCAACAGCTAGTGATATTTTCCTGCTCATTAGGAGGACCAGCTGATATCGAAGCAGGTGCAGTCTAAACTGAATTATGGATCCTCTTTTACCCGGTCCTGGGGCTTCATTTTGCTTTGTTTTCTCCCCACCCGTCTTTCTTTCAGGCTCCCAGTAGCGATGCTCAGGTGGGACGGGTTCCGTGAGAAGAGACGCCTGCAGGAACAGCCGCGTTCCGCTTGCCCCGAGAGCCGCGCTCCTCGCACAACTGGCGCTCCCCTCGGCGTGCAGACGAGGGCTGGGGAAGGAGGCAGCACCGCTTCAGTATCAGAGAAAGGCTGCAGATGCCTCCAGTTCAACTCTCATCGGGCCCAGCGAGGCCGTGGCTTCGCTGAAGGGTGTGACCTAACTAGACCCTGCGGGCAGGGAGCTCAGTCCTTGCCCGAACGACTCTGCGGNCCGCGCTGGGGAGCCTCGAGGGCGGGGATTAGAGCACGAAAAAAGCCTGAAGGAGGGATCGCGCTGTCGGCCGACATCAGCCCATCCGGCTGTAGGTAACGTGCCGTTCGCTCCAGTCCCTCGGCCACGGCAGTGTCTTGTGGACCTGCAGACTCGGTATGAGGGGGAGCCCGCGGGGCACGGACAGCCCCCGCTCTGGAGCCGCC
>VZRH01004234.1:0-16574 GCA_013397555.1 Urocynchramus pylzowi | reverse complement strand
CACCGAGCCCGGCCCGCTCCCCGCCTCGCGGCCCCTCTGGGTGGCGCTGCGCCTCAAGCCCAGGCGCTCCGCAAAGCCCTGCGCAGGGCCCGCCCGGCCGCGGCTGCGGCTGCTCCCAGCCCGTGCGCACCGCGATCTATTCCTCCTGGCCCCGGCGGCGGCAAGGGGAAAGCAGCAAACCCTGGGGCTCCGCGGGTACCTCCTTCGCTCATCTTCAGCGTGGCCGTACAGCACGCCTGAAAACGCTTGCTAACTTTTATTTGCAACGGATCTGTTTGAAAATCCGACTTAAACCCGAACCACTCCAGCTCAGCGGCTTCATTCAGAATTTGCCACACCAACTGAAATCTTTGAAGCACCCTTGCCAGGTGTACATGCCCCGGCTTGGGCACTCCGAAAGAGTTCAAAGTCTTCCCTTCCAGCTGTGCTGTTCAAGCAATCTGCTATTTTCTCATTGCACGTGACTGTCCCTTCCCGGAGGCTACTGCTCGAGTGCACTCTAGGCACAGGTTACAGAGAATATCTTTGCAGCTGGGGACCCAGAAGACTTGGGCTTTGCTTTGAATCCAGATGTTTACTGAGGATGTGAAACACACAGGAAAAAACATTGATGCACAGGTATCAGCAAGGCAGTAAGATGAAGATATATAATTCCCTTAGCCAAAGCTTGTAAGCAGCACATCAGTTAGAACTCACTTTAAAAGGCAGACCATGGGGTATTTCTTGAATTCACCTCCATCCACAAACTGCACATGCTAAAATATAAATCTTGAATACCCTGAGTGGGCAAAGGAATGAACGTGATGCAATAAACATCTTTAGCAACAAAGACTACTCAATTATTATATTTTTTTATAGATGTGGACATATAAACAATGCAGAAAAAACCCACTATTTGTATTGCAACCTGTAGATTTGAATAATCACTGTGTTTGGAGCTGCATACAATATTTTAAGAAAGATGAGCGCCTCCTGCCTACACTGTAAGGTAGTAGATGTTCACAATATAACCACATGACAATGGAGAGGAAAATAGAGAAAAGTCCCTGTGCCATAACACTTCTTATTTCTTCATATTCCAAACTATAGTCATGTTATATATGCATTTATCTGCAGGCAGGGCAGCAAATTTGACTTCTGGTGATTATTATTATTATTGTGGGGGGGTTCCCTCCATGAATGCTCTGCGTTGCCTTTTAATTGCCATTTTGTGTGGATTACGAATATTTTAGCAGGCTGGGATTAGGCAAACTCTTTCCTTGAAACTGTATACAGCAATAAGTACAGAGAACATCTATGATGTTTCTGGACTTGTGAGTTTGTATTTTTGTCTTTGCAGCCTGTGGTTTTTGTGGTTTTTTTTTGGTTTTTTTTTTCTTTCTTTTTTTTTTCTTTTTACTAATACAGGTATAATTTGTAATCCAGTACATTTTTACAAAATATATTTCTTGCATCCTATGACTTCTGGTATACAAAAATGTCTACTTTACCTGTATTTTAGATAAAATGGAATCATTTAAATAATAAATTTAATTAACTCCTGACATAATTGTTCAAAATTAAGTGTTTCAGACCTTTTCTGACTATCATTTTCAGTACTTAAAAGTACAGAAAATTTCCTGTATATCCGTAATAAAAAAATGAACACGTTGAGAGAAAAAAAAACAAATTAGTGCTTTGATTATTTGGATTATTTGGCCCTGTCCAGAAAATTTGGTGAAGACTGTGGATTTATACTCCTACTCTACAGATAACTTTTGCTGTTTTCTGTAACTTGACAAAAACTAATCGAAGATGAATGATATGTTTGCTTTGGGTTTTATGAACAGTGAGTACTGATGTACTCAACTAGCCCATATTTAAGGATCATGTACATCACTTGAATTTCAAAGACAGCTCAATATGAACTGTCAGACAGAACATTCAGCACTGCTGTGATGAAGGGCATTTAGAAAAGTCTAATCTGAAACACATTGTTTTACATACTTTGTGGCTTCTTGTTTCAGGATGTCCCCTTCCTGATCCATGCTGGCACGTCTTCTCGTCCATTTTGATCTGCTTCATCTGAAAAACATCCCAAAGAACAACCCACATCCTGAAACAACAGCAGTGGAAATTCCCAACTCCCAATACCCTCAAGCAAACATGGAAAGAAACAAAGAATCCCCTTACTTACAAGCTATAACAAAATAAGACCTTTTTTTTATCTAGATGGATCAAACAAAATTACTTAAGTTAGGTAACTGCGATTGCAACTTGAAAGAATAACAGAAGTGATAGTACACCAGTAAGTCCACTCTCTACCAGTTTTAGGAGATTGCAATTTTACCTTGTGTCTGAAAGGAAATTTATTTCCCACCTCCCCCAGTAACCCTGTAGAGCCAAGACAGCTAATGCCTGGATATATTTCCCCTTATGATATTATAATTGATATATATCACTGAATTATATCTTTTTGTCCCATAGGAGGGCATCAGTTTACAACGAGAACCTTCAGCAGTTTCAGGAATGCTGCTGCAGGAGATTGTGCAGTTTGACTCTCCAATCTCAGAACAAATTTGGAGAGCTGGATTCTGGGATTTTTTAACATACGATTGTTTAAATTTAGCATATTTCATAAATAATCCCCAGGAAACAAGAAGCATGGACTTTTCTGCTACTTTTTTAGAAAAAACACTTCTCAAATCATAACTGAATTTCAGGTATGGGCTTTGCAAGTCTCAAAAGTTTTTGGGATTATTAAGATCAGTTGTGATTTTAGCTAGGATTTTTTGTTTTGGTTTGGTTGGTTGCTTTGGGTTTTTTGTTTGTTTAGTTTTAGTTTTTTGCCCTTTCCCCCCCTCTTTCCCCTGCGGTGAATAAGTCAGGTTTTGCCCTGACCAGTTGGTTAGTTTCCCCTAGATAGCCATCAGTACTAGTGAAACAGCAGACTTCCTGCAGCACTGCATCTGAAATCCTTCCTTCCTCTGGTTTCTTTTTAGCTACAATATTACAGAAATGGAAACAAAAATTGTTTCCAAAATGGAAGGTTAAGTGCACCTGATTGAAACACAGAGTTTAAACAAAGCACCAATACTTACATTTTTTTAACACAGTGCAATCAAAGCACAGAAACACAAACAGGATGGTAGGAACAGCTACAAAGATGGACAACTGTCACACTGTACTCTGGAAAGTACAGTGATACTTGCTCGTCTACCAAGACGTGTTTGTCCACCAGAAAAAACAGATGGACAGGTAAGAAGAAATCCCTTCTCTCTGTTAGAGTAGTAAATCTTCCCTATTCTGAGTGGATTTCATTAGCATTTTTACAACTAACAGATTGCTATTTGGAGGTAATAGAAGTGTGCATGAACTTTAAGCAAAGCAATCAGTAGTTACACGAGCTTCTCTACTCAGTAGAAGTTGGAAGATTATGGAAATATTGAGGGGCATTTTTAAGGACAAAATCACTTCTCCCAGATTAAGAGAGAGGTAATTCAAATTGAAGACATCTCCCAGACAGAAAAATCAGATTAGAGTTGACTTGTTACAGACACATATTCCAATCTATTTATGTAATAAAGTCTTGTCTACTTTGGCCTTTCAAAACTTCTCTGCAAGTACACACTTACCTAATGCTCTTGCCTCCTGTTGATGGTATTCTGATAGTTGCACTTGAAACTATCACCTGGGACAGCATTAGCAACTCAGCACTAGAACAAGAGACAGAACTTAGCCATGCTATCTTTAACAGTTTAGCCACAACAAAGTTTTTGAAAGTGAATACACAGAAGAAAAAAAGCAGCACTGCTCTGAGCAGTGAATCAAGCATAATTTCTGTCTTTGCAATCTTAATTTTTGCTAGGCTTTAAAGGAACTGCCTGGGAAGGGATTCAAGAGAGTACAATGGATCATGCTCTGCTTTCCAACTGCTCTCTTCTCCCCAGGACAGGTAACAAGGCTACTTGCATTCCTCTTCAGCTACAGAGAGAACACCAGCAACAGAACACCAGCCTGGGACTTTACTCCTCAGCATTCTTCTGACAGTCATCTTTTTTTCTTCAGAGATTATTAATCTGTTTAAACAAATTTCTCAACTCTACTGACAGTAACATGAGCCAGCAAAAATGCTGAAAGATTTGTCAGATATCCACACTCAAGCTAGTCATGTCATACAGAAAAGTTTACAGATGCTCCGCTGGCTTCTTCCTTCACAGAAAATTCTGTTACAGAGGCTTTAGGGATCTGAAGAACTGCAAGAACGAACAACACATTGCTTTTCTAGGATGTGAAAGAGTCCAGAATTTCCTTCTCCAGAGTCTGAAATGTTAGACATGGAATCTGGTTCGTATATTGGGGTAAATTAGCCCTAAATGTCACCAGATATTAACATAACCACTGCTTGCTAGAGACAGGCTGTATAAAATACTGCAACAAACTCCAGTTGCAGTAAGCAGGACTGCATTCTGGTTACTGGTTTTTAACATGAAAAAAAAATCACTGTCTTAGTGAGTGAATAGGCTCTTCCTAAGATACAGCATGGGATACAGGTGGGTGAAGGATAACTCCTGAGAAATTTAAGAAATTCTTGTTCAAGTAAAGGCATTACTGATTGATCTGATATTTTAAAATGTTTTTTGGTCAACAGTCAGTTTAAAAATGCATATTTTAACCAACTAACCAGCCAGCCAGCTAACTAAGCACAAAAGATGCAAAATCCTTTCAAAAACCATTTAACACCCAGCAATCATCTTAATTTTCACTTTGCATTAATTCTCTACAGAAGAACAAGAATCCACTGGTAATGACAGGGACTCCAGGAATGACCTGAGATGCCACTGGGATACCGAGATATTGTACCTTGGGCCAAGATAAAGTACTGGAGACCTGCAAAGGCACTTCTGCAACACAGGAAGTTCTCTTCAAGTAATTAATCTCCAAACCTGTGATTTCATGCTTTTTATGATGCTGGGGTTAAACAAAGAAACAGACCCTGCAAAGCTAAGCCCTATTAAGAGGCACAAGTTTTTGATCAGCATTCTCTGTCATGTTTATCCTATTATTCCTGCATCAGGAATTACTGAAAGGAAAATAACACAACACAGAGATATCACTTTGGCTAAAGGCAGGAAGAAACCCATGGAAGTTCTTTTTATGGGCACACCTATCTAAGCATAAGAATATTAACCTATTATTTCTCCAAATTTATGAACTTCATTAAATATCATTTAGACACATCATTGATAAACACAGATTTTTCTTAAGGTAAAAGAAAAATACACACCTAAAATTATGAAATGGTTACTATATAGTCCTAAATAGTAATACCAGGCCCTAGACTTTCTGCAGTGAAAAGCAATACTAAATTTTAATGTACTCATGTGTTAAATAAAATATGTTTATTGAATCTTTTCTTCTGCCTACCCTAGAACAGCATGTTAGCTGTGTTTGGTTTTCATTAGTTAACTTTACTGAATGGTGGTTACACTCAGTCCAATTCTCCACACCCATATAATTGCAGGTTTTGTAAAATTATTAATATCTTAAAAAACTCCATGTAAATAAAGTAGGAGTTGGGTAAAAGCCTTACCTGCAGTAGCATGGCTCAACCAAAGTAGTTTTTTCACCACCTTAAAACCAGAGAGTAGCACTATCTGTCAAGTTAGATGCATACATTTTACAGGAATCCCAGCCAATGTATATCCAAACTTCTAAAAATATTTTAACTTATCTATTTCTTTCTGCATTGTAACATGGTTCACTTAGTCCTCACCATGTGGACACCAACTGATTTGAGGTAATACATATGGTAGACATCCCACATAGATGTCTGCATTAAAAATGGCAAAGATATTAGTATAAAATGTAAACCATCTTGAGTTTATACATATGATCTATTATTGAGACACTCTACTAAAGGGAAATTTGACTCTTAAGAGCATATCTGAATCATTTTCAAGTTTTAATGCCAGTCCAGAACAATAAGCATATTTATAAAGTAAGAAGAACGACTCCTAGCCCAGGTTTTTTCCCTGTCATTAGTAAAAGCATTCATATGAATTCACTCAGTTTTGCAGCAAATTGTTTTCTCTTAGAAAAAAATGCAAACTCAAAAACAAGCAATAGGAGATGAATGATGTGGACACTAAAATGAATATTAGTAATTCAGGAATCACAACTGCAAAGAAGTTGATAATTTTCACTCCTTTCAATTTAATTCCAAGTCTCTCTGGAAAGCAGCTGGTTACTTATTGCTTATCCATGTCTAGAAAATAATCCTTTTGTCCTTTCTAAAGCCTAGCTGTGTCCAGAGAAACAATTAAATATCTGGTAAATTTGCTCAAGGAGTCTGTCTTATAGTCTCTTATACAGATCAAACTCCTCAGGACTGTAAATTCAGACCTTCCCAGTTGATTATGAATATTTCATACCACAGTGGCAGACACTACTGTAGTTCATATTATCTCAGTCTATAACTTTTATAAATGTTAACAATAAATTAATATTAAATTGGTAAAAGTCACAATCTTATCAGTCATGTAGATTTTCTGATCAATTTTACAATTGCCACTTATTCAACAGTGCTGTTTGGTTTATCTCCAAATCTAGACTAGAGACTGTCATTGAAGCTAAGTATTTTTACAAAGATGTCAGGCAAGGCTTTTCAGCTAAAATACTCTTAAGAGATATTTCATTAATGTCAAGGCTACAAAAATCACAAGAATTTTCAGCAAGCAGTGTTTTTATTTTAAGGCAGCATTTCAGCCACTCAAAACTACAACATTGTTTTGCAGATTAGAGTTTTATATAATCATGCTGGTTTTCCCTTGTTCAAGTGGTGCAAAGGAATATATCAAGTCCAATACTCCTAAAATACTGTTTTGCTCAACTGATGATCTGCGTCGCAGTTTCCATGTAACTTGTTGATCCAGCAAGAAAACACTTTATCACTTACTTCTGCATACATCAAGTTTGCATGTGTCATCAGGTTAGAAAACAAGGTAATTTTTACAGTTATAAGTTTGAAAATATTGCAAGAACTATAAAAATTCTAAGATCTGATATTAATTTTAGTAAAGAACCCTGAAATTTCTAATAATAATTATGATTAAACAGCATACTTCAACAGTGTATGTTGAAGATTGTTGGAGAATCAAAATCATCAATGAAATACCATACTATCTCCACACTAATTTTCTTCAGATTTTTCTTTATCATTACTATCTGAACAGCTAGGATTTTATTTTTTATTTTGTTATTTCTGCTCTCATCACTTGTTTCTGCATCATATTCACTCTCCCCACTGATGAATTTCTGTGCTGCTTCTGCCATAAAAGCACACACAGCTCAACAAAGCTCTAAAATTAGCACAGCTGGTCACCAGAAAATCATTCATTTATGGGAGAATGTTTGAATTATGCCACCAAGCCACTTTGCTGTTCCTGCTTCCTGTAGCTACACAGTGGCAAGAGAATGGAACCCTGCCCCAGGTATCTTTATATCCTAAACTGATATGGGACAAGGAAGATTTTATCACAAATGAGCAGTGTAAGCTAAAGTGAGTATGTGAGAGGAGAAAATACTCATCTAAACCAGGTTTGGCAGTATTCAAAGATGGATTAAGCTGATATTTGCAATCCTTTCCTTCTATTACTTCTTTCTCATATAACAGAATTCAAAGGGACTTCTTGAGGTTAATATCTTTCAGACTAACATTAATTTCATAGTAAATGTGGCTTATATTTTGGCTCAATTCAATTGCTGTGATCACAGATAACATCTCAGAGCACCCTCAGAAGTCATTTTATGAATAAGGGGCAGTTTAAAATTTATTTCCTTTACTAACTTTTACATATTTTCTGCTGAAAATTTCCTGCTAGAAGAGTTTTCCTCAGCACTTGTCTTCTTCAGTGCAGGGTGAGCTTTATCAAAGTGAGGTTTTTATTGATGCTTTAGTTGATATTATATTGAGACAGTTGATGTGAACTCACATGGGCTACTTGTTCTGAATTTAGAAGACTTTTTAAATTTGTAGGATTTCTGACCTTCTTTCTCTCTTAAGGTACTGTAAAATGAATACTTGCAATTGAACACTAACAAATGGACAATGTTTACTTTGACATTTTATAGACCAAGGCAGAATACTTAAGACATAGAAACCCCAGACATAATAGAAGTATTTTCTCAATTGTTGGCTTTTAAAATACAAAGTCAGGTTCCTGTCAGTACAATAATTCTTATTGTGAAAGGCAAGCCTATCTGTACAATAAATATTGTAGTTGGGATTCTCAAACTTACCTACTACCTTTTCTTCAAGAAGTGGAAAAAACTGCTTGGCCTTAGTATTTTCTGGTTCATAAATCAGAACTGCAGGCTGACAACATAATACACTACAAACATGTATGATGAGAAAATAAACAGAAAAAAACACCCCAGAGATAAGTCTGCCTCTTATGGTTCATGAAAGTCTAAATCATGTAAACCAATGAAAAACTTCACAAGTCCACAGATCAGAAATGGATGTTCACAGCCTGAAGAATATCATGCTCTTGGGTAATATAATTTTGAATAAGTGGCTGCAATGCAATGCAATGTAAAAAAGCATAAATAATTTTAGGATTAGGATAGAAAGCTGACAAATTACTTTAAAGAGCAATAAGATGATAAAGATCTTAAATAAATATTATACTTATGATATAATGATCATATCAATCAAGAAAAACAGACATAGAAAATTGACACCAGGTTGAACCTGAGAGAATCTCCACAATAGCAAAACACAAAAATCTTGTATTATTTTGCATACCACTTGCACTACGCACTATAAAGTGAGCAAAACCAAATTCAAAAAACCTCACAGAGAAGAATAATTTTGAAGATGAAAACTGCCCTAATTACATCCTTCAAGATTCTGTTAGACAATGGCTGTGCAATTGTAATTTTTCACAAGCTAACACAAATTTTGTTAGTTTTGTTATAGCAAAGTGCCAGTATTTTCGGTTTCGCCATCCTACCTCCTCTTATCCATCTTCTTTCTCTACTGTGTTTTCTACAAAAGCCAGCTGCAACAGTTGAAATGAAGGTTCCCTTCCCCATCCTAAAAATCAATGCATGCAGGAGCTTGTGGCCAGATAATGAACAGGGAGCCAGGAGAAATCAGCTGAAGTCACTTGGAGGCAACAACAGCAACAGTGATCAAAGAATAAAATACCAAAGCCAACCATTAAATTAACTGACAGCAGTCAGGCAGGTGAAAGAGAAACTATTATAACCCTGATAACCATGGATTTAGGGCCTCCAAAGTTTTGCTGCTTTGCAAACATAGCAAAATATATACTTCTCATCAGGAGTTGTCACTGGGGAATCATAGGAATAACTGACACAATGTAGCATGGACATTTCTCACTACAACCCAAAATCATGTGTAGATCCAGGTCTGTGAATGAAAAGCTGTCCAAACAACTTGGTCTAGTGAAAGGTGTCCCTACCCATGGCAGGGGGGTTGGAACTAGATGATCTTTAAGGTCCCTCCAAACTAAGACTATCCTATGATTCTATTGTGTTATTCCACAATTCATACACCTCTTTTCAAAATTACCAAAATCTGACTCAGTATTTGCTATGCATACAAGTGCAGAAATTCTGGAAATTACGTCGCAGTACACTGCCTATATTGAAATTTCCCCTACACTGTGACTCCCCAGGAGGAGCAGAACATTATTATGAAGCAGCATTCTGATGTACTGAATTAACAGGACATATACATACATGACTTCAAGATCAAAAGAATAAAAAACCACAGAGTACCTGGTTTATACTTGACATGCCCATAGGTTTCTCTTAGCCTTATAAGAATTTTAGCTCCAGTGCTTAATTTTTCAAAGATGTAAAGGAAATACAATTCAGAAGTCTGCACACATTAATGCTCTTGATATGCTTTCTGTTGTTGCTGGGGCACAGAATGGTCCCTGGAGAAACACCTTCACAAATGTTTTTCCAACTACTGGTTCTAATTGGAATGAATTTAAACATTCTGCACAAAACAAAGGCATGCAATATTTATTCATCTATACGTTCACCTATAGTTAAAACAGAAATATAAAAACAGATTAAGGACAACTCACAGAACATGAAGATGTTGAGTTCCCATAATGTAGCTTACCCAATACTATGTTTTGTTTGATCTAAATTACAATGGTGCCAAGTGAACCACAGGTTAAACAGTTCATCCATGCATTTCCAGTCTTTCAAAATTAATTGGGTGACAAATTGTTGTATTATTGAGCTCTAATTGCTTAAAAAAGCATGTAATAGATCAGCTGCAAAACCGAAGTCATATTACCATGGTACTGCCTGAACTGCCACTTCTGAAAAGCAAATTCAAAACAATTGTTTCACATTTTGGCTCACCTGATGGAATTTTGTTCCTCAACTCGAATATTTCTTTGACTTGAAGCTTACGGTGAAATTTTTTAAAGTTCCACTTCAAATATACACTATCAAATTGTTCAACCCCATGCTTTGTTCAATTTCCCTGATGAAGTAATGAGTATTTTAAAGCAAATAGTATTATAAAAGTTAACAATTGTTAAATAATTTATCTTTTGGCCCCTAAACGTATAGTTTTTCATTTTGTTTGCTTCCAAAATAGAGACAGCAACTTTAAAAAGCATTAATTTTATATTCATAGTATTACTTAAATCCTGAGGCAGTGAAAATTTTCACCAGTTTCAACACAAATCCATGTACGGATAACCTGAAATTTTGGAATTACTTTATTTACTGCATGAATATGCAAAGCAATGGAATGTAAAATATTATTCAATTAATCTATTGTGACAAAGGAGGTGTATATTAGATTCTGGACTAAGCTGATGCTTACCTTGTTGGTCTCTGTCCTTTTCAAACAACTGTCTAGTAGAAAATGAAATGACAAAACAAAGGACCAACCGTGTCTTTTTCTTTACAGCAGACCATCAGAATTTGTCCGAACAGACATTGAACATCAGAACAAACAGAACACCCTTTTTCTTTTCTTTTAAAGAAGTCTTGGGACAGCACATTTTTACTTCAGTTACTGAAACAATTAATTCATACTGACTTAAACAAAGAAAAAAACCCAACAAACAAAAAGAAAGAAAACCAGTGAGGACTTGAACAGGGTTTCCTTTCCTACAAGTTCTTGAGGCGGGCTCCTTCACTGGGGTCTCCATCACTATTGTAAGTCATCTATCCAGCAAAACACTGATATACAGCTCATGAGCTGCCTGATCATATAAACACCCACAGCTTGTTCTTACATCCTACTGAGATCACTAAAACTTAGCTGTGTGCTTAAATGAATTTCTCTGGGGATTCTTCTTAAATGCTCTTTTGCATTTAAGATTTTCTAGAATTTGTGATTATAATTTTTGATGGCCTTGCTTTTCCACTGTTATTAGACCCTCACCACTACAGGTTGATTTTGTAATCCTAGCAGATCACCACAACAAAGCAACATGGGACAAACATGCAGAGATTTTTTAAATGTGTCTAATGTCTACTCTTTGTCATTAGAGAAGCAAAAAATTAAGCTTCTATTTTTAACAGCCAGACATCTTACTCTAGAGTAATTTTAAACTCTTAATTCGTATGTCTTATTAAAATAACATTCAAGATTTAGCAGTTATTTCACCCCTTGTATACAACAGGCACCTTGCTCCACCCCTTGGATAACAGGAGTTAAAGAACTTACCTGGGAGTGAGCAGCCAGGATAGAGCCCCTCCTGATCCACTGAGCTAGTGCTGGCATTCAGGGAGAGCAAGCTGGAACAAGATAGCTCTAGAAACAGAGTGAAGCTGTAAGCCTTGCAGCTCCTTCTCCTCTGTCTAGCAGATGTCAAACCATGATTAGGAAGGGTTATTTGACATTATATGACTGCACAATGGTGAAGTTCTCCAGCATGAGGAGCAACAACAGTATCTAGAACTGTATATCCAGAAAGGAGTGTGAATTCCAAGAGATGTATTGCACTTTTAACCTAAAAATGCTCTACAGTAGCTACAAAACCCTACATTTTCCCTCAACTGTAGCTACAGCATGACCTCCATAACTACATAAAATCAAAGTACAACATTTGAATGTAGAAGTTGGAATAAAAAAGCTTAAATTTTGACACATCACAAAAATTATGCCCAATGCAGTAAGTACCACACTTAACCTACTTTGCCCTTCAGAATGTGCACTATTTATTAGAATTCTAACTTAGTCCACTGGGTGGATTGCTCCTTTTCTTATCCACTAGGCGCGATCAAATCAGTGCAATAGAAGAACTGCTGATGCATGAAATGATAGGTCAATGTAACCTTGTCATGGAGTAATATCCCTGCAAATCACAGTAAACAAATCAAACAATTCATTTTTATTTGCTGTAGGTATCAGGCAAGGCATAAATTATCAAAATCTAAAGGAACATTTTAACTGCAAATATAATATATTGCTCCATATTGCTATACAAAAACCTCATTTAAATAACACCTTAACACACAACATGGGGGAAAAGCTTTTACAAATAAATGGGGGTTTTAGTCAGACTACCATCTACCACCAGACTTTCCTAAATCAGTACAGCCAATGGCCTTCATACAATGAAAGCTTTCTAAAAGCTTTCGTCATCAGGAGTCTTTCTTTTCTTGCCTTGTCAGTTACAGATGTCTTTTGGAATAAGTTCATCTAAACAACTGGCACAGTACATTCAACATAACTTTGACATATATATGCCCTATCATTTGCTATTTTTATTTCTCATTTTAATTAGTTTACCAAAATAAAGATAGAATTGCATTCTTGGAGTTTCGGTGTACTTAGAAATTTGTCCATGAGATGATTCATGATCATATAAGAACATACTTTGGAAGGTAAGTGCAAAGGTGGCAAAAATTGAACTACCACCCCAGTGGTCACTTGCTAAGATATTATCCTATAAAACATACTGGAAACATTAATGCATGATATTATTCTTAGCAGCATAAGATGTTCTATATGGACCTCTGCTGTGCAGTGCTATAAATGAAAAATCTTTTTAAAAAAACTTTTAGAAAAAACTACATTGATGTTTGTTTAAGCGTGTACCCACATTTATAGAGACTATGGTTGGCAAATACAACCTACAGGAGCTTACAAGGCTGGTGTTGTGTAATTCTCAGAGTACATGCTCATAATGGTTTTATGTAGCAACAGTAAAATTTGATGTAAACAAAATTAAAATGGTATTTAAAGTGAGACTCCAATCTTGAATGGTTTGTTATATGCGACAACTGTATAGAGAACAAATTACATATACTACTGAGAATCTAATGTGTACTGAACTTTTAAGGAGGATGGGTTTTATTTTCATTCCTAAAACACCCTCAGGAAAATTGTTCAACTTTACAAACAAACACAGAGAAACTATTTTAAATGTTAGGGATTAATGAATGGGGAAAAAAAAATACATGATTATCGTATGAGAGACAATAAATGTTTAAAAGGCATAGTTTAACTTAAATAAACAGTGCAAAGTCATTCAAAAGTCTGAAATATATTTGTAGTTATACATTTAATATGAGAAGGAGGTGTTGGAATGAGGTCTTGAAAAAATTTCATTTTTTATTTGGGACATGAGTGGGAACACGTGTGTTATCATGACAGACATCTCAAGTAGAATACTCTTGTCAGAGCAATTTTCCAGCAAGTGGATATGTCAGCTCATTATAAACCCCACATACTACACTACAATGCCATTATCAATTTTAAGCAGGGTCTGCCTGGCCACACAAAAGACAAGGTACAAATAGTAATAATATTTCTTAAAAAATTATTAAAAAGTCAAAATAAAATTATTAGTCACTAAAATGTGTTACTGATGCTATCATAGCAAACACACTTTCCAACACTTTAATAACACACTTGGAAATTAGAAACTCTTACTAAAAATACTGCCACATTATTTGTAGTCACAGATACTTCATAAGAAAATACAACTGGAATGATCTCTTCTGGCATTCCAAACCCCTGAAAAATAAAATTAAACATAAAGAAATAATTTTAAAACAAGTTTCACAACCATATCCGCATAAAATCTAGTAGAGATCTGAAGGCTCCTATAAACAGAATCAGCTGTTTTCCCTTTAATCTTAGGCTGAAAGGGTCTGTGACACAGTAGTCATATGCCAAATAACCCCTAGGAACATTAAACAAAAAGATCTGCAACTTTTCTGGTCAGTCTTAAGGATACGTTCATTTTTTCTATAGCATACAAATGAGAAGTTCAGAAGCTCAATAACAAAAAGCAGAATTCCTGAACACACAGTAGTTGCTCATCCTTGAAAGCAACAGACCAACATCTCCCTGCTCTCCTTGCCACTACTGGCATTTATAAATGTTTTCCCTTGCTGCTCTCTCACTTTGAAGCAGATAAAGCAAGCTGCATTTCGTTGCTGGGGTTTGGCCTCCCCTCACAGAAGGCACACAGCTGTCAGGAAGGCACGATGTTTTATGTTTGAATTCCACTACAGGGCCAGACCCTGCTCCCTTAAAAGTCAGAGAAAGTTATTCCTTTAAGTTAATGAGGAGCAGAAAGAAGCCTTGAGTAGCAAGTTTCTTCAGTATTGTGTGTATTTATAGAAACATATAAAGGTTTGGATTGAAAGGAACATTAAAGATTATCCAGTTCCAAAGCCTCTGCCATTAGCAGGGACATTTTCCCCTAGACCAGGTAGTTCAAAGCTCCCTCCAGCCTGGCCTTGAACACTTCCAAGGATGGGGCATCCACAACTTCCCTGGGCAACCTGTTCCACTTCCTCACCATCCTCACAGTAAAGAATTTATTCCTAATATCTGATCTAAACCTACCCTCTTTTAGTTTGAACCTTTTACTTCTTGTCCTGTCCCTCCTTGGCCTTGCAAGAAGTTCCTCTCCAACTTTCTGTAGGCCCATTTGGGTACTGGAAGGTGCTGTAAGATCTCCCTTGGAGCCTTCTCCAGGCAGAACATCTCCAACTCTCTCAGCCCTTCCTCATAGGAGAGGTGCTCCAGCCTTCTGATCATCTTTGTGGCCTCCTCTGAATTTGCTCCAAAGGTTCACTTCATTCTAAGTTAACTCAAGTTAACTCAAAGGCTAACATTCATTCTGGGCCCACAGCTGGACACAGCACTCCAGGTGGGGAGCAGAGGGGATTTCAGTGGGGTGAAATAGCAGGCAGAAAACAATGCTACTGCCTGAGGAAGTGGCTGAACTTCAGATACCTCATCAACACCCTAGGTGTGAGCACTCTCACTCTGCTGACAACAGAGAGAAGAGGCCACTGAAATAACCATGGCAGCACTGCACAGGTGATTGGTAGACTTCTTAGTGCAACTCTGCCTATACTTCAGGGCTGCCCCAAGAGCTGGCAGCACCCCCACACAGCTGCTGCTTCTAGCCTTGCCTCATTCCCACCTGCTTTTACTTTTTGTAACTTGGGCACTGATGAGACTCAGTGTTCTCTCTTGCTCCTCCAGATAGGTTATTTTACAGTCAGCTCATACTAGCTAGATCTGGTTAAAAGACACATTGCATGGGCTAATTCAAGAGTAGGAACAAAACAAGCTGACGGAGGGAAGAAAAAAAAGAAGACCAGTAAATATTTAACCTCACCTAAGTAGCACAGAGTCCAAACATTTGACCATGCCTCTTGCAACAAATATCCATCATCTGAAGCATTCAAGAAACTTGACACGTCTTGTACATTGGATTGAGAATGTGTATGTCAGACAATAATAACGTGTTACTTTATTTTTCCCAGGATAAATTTTGTATCAGAAGGGCTATCACCCTTCAGATGCCTCCATCTTAAATACATTCATGTTTTTGTATGATGTAATAAAGAGAAAAAATATAAGTCAAGACTGCTTGTCTAATCATGTCTTATATTTTAAATTAAATCAGCTTTCATGCTATACAGGCATATAACAAAAAAATCCCCAAAGCCAGAAAATCTTATATTTCAACTCACTCCCTTAACTCCAAAGTTGTCCGCTAATGAGAGAAAAGCTCTTCTGGACTTCACATAACCTGCTTCAGAGACAGGGACATTTTATAGCCCAGGGACAAGCTGTGAGGACAGAGCTCTGTGTGGTAATGCTGTTGCACATCTGACCCTCAGCAAAAATGAACTATAACAATGCCAAAGCTCATCCCGCTGCAGTGAAAGATGAACAAGCCACGTTACAGAAATACAGGCCAGGAGTCTTGAGGGCCTCATGCATTTAAAACAAAACAAAAGAAAAGAAAAACCAAACAAAACCCAATCTATCAACCAAACAAAACCCAACACGTCCCCTCCCCCGCCAAAAAACCCCAAAAGAAAACAAAAACCAGCACACCAAAAGCCACTATACCAAAAACGTTAGGTATCTACAACTGGACCTACGACTCTGTGAAATTATTTCCAAGTTGCCGCAAAAAAAGTCTGAAATATGTCCAACGTTCCTGTCAGGTTTATTGCCTCGAGTCCCCACAGCCACCAGGCGTCCCAGAGCAGAAGGCGCCCGTGCAGCGCGCCGAGCGCACCTGCTCAGCGCCAGCGGCACC
>VZRH01004231.1:111610-123149 GCA_013397555.1 Urocynchramus pylzowi | reverse complement strand
GTGCCATGGCTCCCAAGACGGTGCTGATCACCGGCTGCTCCTCGGGCATCGGGCTGGCGCTGGCCGTGCGGCTGGCGAGGGACAAGCAGCGCCGCTTCCGAGGTGAGCGGGGTGAGGGGCCCCCGCAACCCCCGGGGGGAGCCCGCGGGGGCTGAGCCGCCTGTGCCCCCAGTCATCGCCACCATGAGGAACACGGGCAGGAGCGGGGCGCTGGCGGCGGCGGCGGGGCCGGCGCTGGGCCGGACGCTGGAGATCAAACAGCTGGACGTGTGCGACGAGGGCTCCATCCGCGCCTGCCTCGACAGCATCCCCGGGCGCCACATCGATATCCTGGGTGAGCCCCGGGATTCCCGTCCCACCGTGACCCCGGTGTGGGGACCCCTGTATTGGGGGCTTCCAAGCTTGTCCCGTGTCAGGGACTATTTGTTCTCCCAGTGCTGGGACCCTCCTTGCCAAGGACAGCTCAATGACCCTGACCCCGTGCACTGGGGACTGTCCATGCCGGGGACCCCCTGCACCAGGGACCCTCCGTGCTGGGACATTCCCTGTGCCAGGGACCCTCCAAAGACAGGACATCCCATTCTGGGGACCCTCCAAGCACTGGGCACCCCTGTGCCAGGGGTCCATCATGCACAAGGGACCCCCTGACCCCCCCCACAAGTGACTGTCTCTATGCCAGGGCCACCCCACACCAGGGACCCCCCACACCCAGGACATCCCATGCTGGGGACACTCCGAGAACCAGGGACCCCCCATGCCCAGGGTGCGGGATCCCCCTGCCCAGGGCACACCCCACTGATGCCCCCTGCCCACAGTCAGCAATGCCGGGGTGGGCATGGCGGGCCCCCTGGAGTGCCAGAGCCTGGCGGCCATGCAGAGCCTCATGGACACCAACTTCTTCGGCCTCGTCCGCCTGGTCAAGGAGGTGCTGCCCGATATGAAGCGGCGCCGCGGGGGCCACATCGTCGTTATCAGCAGCATCATGGGCCTGCAGGGTAGGGGAAAATGGGGTGCCCTGGGGGGACCAGCCCCCACCCAGCCCTGACTGGAGCTCCCCAACCATCCAGGCATCGTCTTCAATGACATCTACTCGGCCTCCAAGTTCGCCGTGGAGGGTTTCTGCGAGAGCCTGGTGGTGCAGGCGCTGCGCTTCAACGTGGCGTGAGTGTGGGGGCAGGAGGCCGTGCAGCCCCTGGGGCCAGGGGTCCGGGGGTGCCCAGTGCCCAGTGCCCCATCCCTGGGCAGGATCAGCCTGGTGGAGCCGGGGCCGGTGATGACGGAATTTGAGACGAAGCTGTACGAGGAAGCCGAACGCGCCGACTACTCACGGACCGACCCCGAGACAGCTGAAATCTTCACCAAGCTCTACCTGAGGAACTCCAGGGATGTCTTCACCAGCCTGGGCCAGACCCCCGAGGACATTGCAGAGGTGACAGGCGGGCAGGGGGCCCCAGCGGGCTGGGGGTGCCCTGCTGGGCTGGGCTGGACAGAGGTGTCAATTAGCCCTAACAAGGAACAGCAATGCCCAGCCAGCAGTGGGGCAGCTGACACCCAGACAGCTCCATCCTGATGGGGCTGAGCCTGGCTGGTAATAGGAATGGGAATGGTGATGGGATGGGAATAAGATGGGAAGGAACTGAGGATGGAGATGGGAGGAAATGGAATGGGAATGAGAAGGGATGGAGATAGGGGTAGGATGGGATGGGGATGGGGTGGGATAGGATAAAGATAGGGATAGAATGGGAAGGAGATGGGGATGGGATAGGAATGGTGATGGGGTGAGGTGGGATGGATTAGAGATAGGATGGGTAGGGCTTGGGGATGGGGATAGGAAGTGAATGAGAAGGAGATGGGATGGGAATGGGGATAGGAGGGGAATGGAAAGGGACGGGATGGGAATGTGAATGGGGATGGAGGTGCAGATGGAGATGGGATGCAGACAGGGTTCAAAGGGGACGGGGTGGGATGGGAATGGGGATAGGAGGGGAATGGAAAGGGACGGGATGGGAATGTGAATGGGGATGGAGGTGCAGATGGAGATGGGATGCAGACAGGGTTCAAAGGGGACGGGGTGGGATGGGAATGGGGATAGGAGGGGAATGGAAAGGGACGGGATGGGAATGTGAATGGGGATGGAGGTGCAGATGGAGATGGGATGCAGACAGGGTTCAAAGGGGACGGGGTGGGATGGGAATGGTGGTGGGCTGGGGTGGGGCTGTGGCACAGGAAGAGGACAGTGCCATGCCCACATGCAGCACACCCTGCGGGTGATCGAGGCGGCGCGGCCGCCGTTCCGGCACCAGACCAACGTGGCGTACACGCCCATGGCCGCGCTCAAACACGCCGACCCCAGCGGCGCCCTCATCACCGACGCCTTCTACAAGCTGGTGTTCAAGTACGACGCCGTGCTGCGCTTCGGCCTCCGCGCCATCCGCCTGCTCCGCTGGAAGGCACAGAAGGTCAAGGCGGGCGCGCGGCTCCTGGGCTTCAAATAAGCCCTTGTGGCCCCTGGGCACTGCCCGGCCCATCCCGGGGACGGGGGCGAGGGGCCGGGACCCGTGCAGGGTTTCGCTTCCCGTTCCCGGCCTGAAATAGCTCCCGCCGCCGCCGCATTAAAATGGGGAGGGTATTTATAAACAGCCCGGGTGAGTGACACAGAGCAGCTTCCTCCGGGAGTGCAGCGGCCGTGACGGGGCTGGGAAGGGCTGGCAGCTGCCCCCTGCCAGCCTCCTGCTCCCCAGGGGCACCTGTACCTCTGACCCGCGGGCATGTGACACCCAGGGGACCTCACCCCGTCACCCCCTGGTGCTGCATCCTCCTTCCTCCAGGCACTGCTGTGGGGTCGGGAATGTCCCGTGGTGCGGGCCCTGTGTCACCCCTGGCTGGCACTGAGCCCGGGGGCACTGGGGCAGCACAGGGGGTGCAGGAGGTGTTGGGAGGGCAGAGAGCAGAGTGACAGGGGTGTGGGGGGTGTTCAGAGGGGCACTGGGGAGGGCATTTGGGGCGCAGAGGGGGTGCAGGGAATGGTGCAGAGTAGGGGTGGGGTGTATGGCAAAGACTGGGTGCAGGGCGGGTGCAGGGGTGCCCAGCAGCTCACGCTGCTCCAGGGGCTCCCTTCCAGCTCCCGGTGGGTGACGGTGGGGTGGGTTCACCCTGGGCACTGGCGTGTGGGTGCTTGGCGTGACAGCACCGGGAGGTGAGAGCAGGGGGAAACCGCAGGAGGCCCGGCATGAATCAGCCCAGCTGCTCAGAAACCTTCCTGGCTCCCCCCGCACTCCCTGGCGCAGCCCCCGGAGCCCTGGAGGGACCCCCAGCCTCACGTGAGGGGGCTGGATGGAAGCGGCCGCAGCTCCGTGTGCCTCGCACGTGGCTTCTCCCAGCCCGCCGGCTCCAGGGACCCTGGGGACAGGATGGAGGTGGGGAAGGAAATATTTTTGCATTATCCCCCCTTCTCGCACGAGTTAATGGCAAAGCGGCGGTGGGACCGTGGCCCCGGGGTGATGGCAGCACCTGTGGGACGTGCAGGGGTGACATCAAAGCGGTGACAGTGTCGCTGCCTCCCCCCGCTGCGGTTTCTGTAGATTTGACTAACTTTCTCCGCTTGGGGGGCAGGATGGGGGGGGGTAGGCGTGACTCTTCCCGGCCCCGGGGAGCAACAAGGGGGGCCCCCGGCACAAAGCCACAGCTGTGGGAAACCGGGCTGAGGGAGGACAGGACCCCCTCATACACCCCCAGCCCCACGGTGTCCCCCAGTGCCCAGGGGAGCAGCAATGGGGCTGCTACTGGGGGCACTGGGGGGAGCAGGACGAGCCCCAGCCCCGCTCCCAGCCTTGCTCGCGGCGGCTCCGTGCAGAGAGGGGGGAACAGGGAGCTGCTGTGGGTGCGGGGATCCCCAGGTCGAGGGGGGCACCTGGGTTGTGCTTGAGGCTGAGGAGCATCAGCTCCCCCCTGGAACATCCTCCGTGGCCACGGAGCACCACTTGGAGCCCAGGGCTATCACCTCCGTCCCACCATCGCCGCAGCCCCGCGGGTGCCGGGGTGGAGGCGCTGCCGCAGGGGTCGGAGCCGTGCGGGCTGGAAGTAGATTCTTGTAAAAACAATCGTCTGCTGGGACTTTCCTGTCGCCGGCGTGTGACAATTGCCAGCCGCTCCCCGTGTCCTCGATCCCCCGAGGATTTCGCTGCCAGGTGCCGACTCGCTGCCATGCAAATGTGGCGCCAGATATAACCCGGCTGGAGGGGCTGGAGGGGCCGGTTCGGCGGCTCCCCGGGGGCTTCGCTTCCCTCCCGGCGCAGCGAGGGGGGCATCAGGCGTGACACAAAGCTGCTGCCCCCGTGGTGGTGCCCCGGTGACAGTCACGGCCCTGTCCCCGCTTGTGCTGCACCCGCGTGTCCGTGGGAGCGCCGGGGCTGCGGAACTCCCCCGTGGCGGTGCCAGAGCTGGGGGCACTTCCAATTCCCCTTCCCGCTGCCGCTCAGCACAAAGCTGGCTCTGCTCACCCCCTGCCCCCCGGATTTGGGAACCCACGGAGGTGGGACCCACGCGGAGGGTGGGAAAACGCCGCCGGGTCCCCGCCGGGCCGGCGCGGGGAGCGTGACTCAGTGCACGGCTGGGGAATTGGGACACCGAGGAGGTGGTGGCAGTGACTCAGTCCTCCCCGTCCCCTCCCGGCACCGTCGGGTTTTGGGTGCTGGACGGCTCCCCGCGGGAGCAGGAGCCGGCCGGGATGCTCCAAGGATGCAGACCAGCACCCGGAAGTTTTATGGGATTTTTTGTGCGTTAGGAAACGTGTTTCAACACGACGACAGGAGAAACGAGTTCCTCTGTGCTCTATCACGATTACAGCTATCAGCAGATAAGGATCTCTCTGTCACAACACCAACCGAAGGTTTCTGTAAGCCTTTAAAGGGGTTTGGCTCCAGGCAGGAGAAGGCTGAGGGGTTTTGGATCAAAACAATTCTTATTAAGGGACAAACCAGGATGGGAAGACGCCGTGGGACTCGCTGTCCTCAGCCCCGAGCCCCCTCTGTCTCACCCAACCCTCGGAGTCTCCCGGCAGCAGCAGGGGCGAGACCCCTCAGTGCTTGTGTGAAGGAAGTGAAGGGAAAAGAAAAAAAGGATCCTCTGACTTTCTTCTCGGCTTTTTTTTGTTTCTGTTTCTCAAGCGTGTCCAGCTCTTGTGGCAGGAGGTGTCAGGGGGGAGTGAAACAAGCGCGAACAACGTCAGCCTGGTAACGCAGGTGCTAAAAGGGCCGGGGGGTTGGTGTGAGCCTCCACCCTCCCCGCCGGGATGTTTCCATCTGCCTGACACAGCCCCGGCGCCCCGGGAACCACGAACCCACCCCACAGCCCAAGCGTGGGGCTGAGCTGCCCCCAACCCACAGCTCTCAGGTTCAACCGTTCCTCCATTAACCAAAACGTGTCCAACACCATTTTCCAGCAGTCAGAGGAGCAGATGATGTTATTTTGCACCTCTGACTGTATCAGTTACTCTACTGAGTAACTGGTTCTGCTGAGCACAGCCTCCACCATGGCTTGGCACCCCGTGGGCACACCACAGCCACAGGTGTGCTGCTCACAGGTTCCATCACACCTGTGGGATTACAGCTCCTAGAGGTGATGGGCACAGGCAGCCCCAGCGCTCATTCCCACTCCTCAGCCAGCTCTGCTGGTCACTCACAGATCTGTTTTCATTGCTGACAGAGTGGACATTTATTTACTGACATTTTTAAAACTTAAAAAAAACCTTTAAGCACCAGAAGCTCGTTTCTTGGTGCTAAAAGCTCCTTCCCTGAGCCTTCCCTGCTCACTCTTGGGGTGTAATTAATCAGTAAATGAAGAACCAAGGGAGATGGACACACCAAGGCACTGGAGAATGCTTCAAGCCCGTTCTAGACCAAAATAACCAAGCCACGAGCAGAATCAATCAGACTCAGAACCAGTACCAGTGGTTTTCCCATCTGTTTTCCCAGACAAGGTGGTTTCCAGAGCTCCTCCAAGCTCTGGAAAGAGCTTGCCCTGGACCAGCACAGCCCCTCAACATCCAGACATGGCCCAGTGGGATTCCCATCTCCCAAGCCAGGGCAGCACTGTGGGACAGGGGTGAATGATGGGGTGTGAAGGGACAGTTCAAGTGTATTCCTAAATGAATCCATTACCCAATCCACTTATGGAGAATCAGATTTTTGGATGGCTCCAGGAGGTCTCTGTCTGTGGATTCCTTTAAGAACCTGCCTTTGCCTGCTCTCAAGTCAGGACATGGTCATTATTTAAATATTTTATTCATTTATTGACAATTCTTTGGTCTTGAAAACTAAGCCATTGAAAAGCAAGCTTGTCACAAAATTAGAAATTGATAAAGACAACCACAATGTCCTAAAAATGTCGGACTTAAAAATGTCAGGGCAGCAGTGGAACCTTCTCTTTGTTCTCTGGGAATTCTCTCAGTCCCTTTCCCTCTCTTTTCTGGACCCAAAAGCTTGGCCCTTGGGGCTGATCCTTGGTGGAACTGCAGCCTCCCTCACAGGAGGAGCTTTGGTCACATTGTGACACAGGGGTTCACTTGGGGAGAGACAACATGCACCTTTCTTATGATGGAGCTCCGGGAAACATCCTAAACCTGCTTTACAGCTCCACACATAACAGCAGAAGAGCTCTCCTCAACCCCAGGGTTAGCAGGATCCTGGATTAGCACTTCCACAGCACTCTGGATGCTCAGACACACTGCAGGCTGATTTATCCCTCTCCAAATCCACCTTTAGTGGAAAACATGAATATAAATTTCTTATTTTGTACCTTAAAATTCAGGGAGGAAATAACTGAGCCAAAAGAATTCAGAGGGAGGGATGAATTTCAGTATTTCTTGACCCTCAGCTCTTCAGCCTTCCCTCAGGGAAGGGATTGGATCACCAGGCATAACACAAAAGCAACACAGCTCTCAAACCACACAAGGGATGCAGAAAGTCCATCAGAACACTCCTAACTAGGGCATACAAAAATATTTTGCAAAGACTAAACCTTCACTCAGCAAAGCCGTTACCAAACCCCTCTCCAGCACAGGGACACCAACACAGCTGCAGGGCCATGGGGAGATTCAAAGAGCTGTTGTAAAAACCAGCTTCAAAGGGATGGCACCTGCTCAGGGTGTGGAGCAGCAGCTCCCGAGGGCTGTCCTGGTGTGGGTGTGGCTCTCACACCCCTGCCTGGGGTCTCACCTGTCCACAGCCAGCCAGGACCACCCTGTGGGGACACAGATGCTCTGCTGTGGGAGCAAGGCAGAGGCACAACACACAGCACAGCTTCACCCTCGTTCTCGGCAGCCATCAGAAAGGAGGAGTTTCCAGCAATGAAAAATGGGATTTCCTCCAGGCCACATAGATGAGCCAACCAGTGACCTCACTGGGTATCCCAAAAATATGTAAAAAATCCCAATCCCAAATAGGTCTCATTTCTTATTTTCCTCTTACTTAGTAACTTTAAAGAAAGTCAGCAGCGGGGTAAGAAAAATGAAAGTGTGCCACACTCTTGTTAGGGCTTAGGGAAAAAGCTTTAAAGAGGAATTAATAATCCCTCCCTTTTCCTGCCCTCATTTTCCTTGTTTTGGTGATGAGCCACTGGGATTATAACTAGGAAAAGCTCCTCCAACACACCTCTGACTATTCACCTGAATGAGCAGGGGAATTGGCATGAAAACCTTTTGTGCTGACTTAAAGCAAACTCTATAAAAACAAACACGAGTTAAAAATTGAAAACATCGTAAATGGCTCTGAAGTTTCACAAAAATAAAGTTCATATCAAAACCAGTCTCTGCTCCTGGTGTTTCCCACAGTCCCACTCACCACAGCAGCCAGGCAGAGATGCTACAGAACACTGAATTATTGGGAAAGATAAATTTTAAAAAGGTGTCACCTCCTTGTGACACACTTAAAACTGGCCTAGAAAAATACTCAAGAAATTTCATTATACTAATTAAAACCCCAACCAACCAAGCCTCCCCTCTGACGGAAAACACAGCCTTTGACCTTGGAGAACCGGTCCTTTCACTTGAGCACGACTCTGTGCTCTCCCCGAGCTATGTGTGAGGAGAACTCGTAGCGGTCGTGGCTCCGGTAGCCGCAGACGTTGCACTCGAAGGGGTCGCGGAAGCCGTGGCAGCCCATGTGGATGGTGAACATCACGTAATCCAGGAAGAGCACGCGGCAGTGGTCGCAGCGGTACACCCCGATGGCCTCCCCGTCCTTGTTGATGACCTTGAAGGCGTCGCGCGGGCAGATGGCGGGCGGCTTGATGATGTCGTACGGCCTCGGGAAATCCTTCAGGGCCTGGAGGCCGTTGCGGGTCGGAGCCGGGATCACCTGGCTCTGGTGGAAGGTGGGATTGGGCCTCTCCTCGTGGTTGCTGTCAGTGTCTGTGGAGTCGTGGCCGCTGTTGTTCGGGGAAAGGCCCCTGTCGGATGACAGGCTCTTGTCCCTGAGGTGGCCGTGGCTCTTCTCGGCCTCCGGCGCGGTGCCGTTGGGGACGTCGGCGCGGGGCAGCGGCAGCGGGTACAGGCTGCTGATGACCGGCACCATCTCGGCCGTGGGCGCCGGCGGGGTCTGCACCAGCGGGCGCAGGGCCTCGGCCCCGAGGTAGGTGATGGCGTTGTTGATGGCCTGGTCCATCATGCGCCCGTGCATCATCTCGCTCTCCTTTTCGTACAGGAAACTGGAGTTGTAATTGACATCGAAGCTGGGTCGTTTCTCACCTGCCAGAGATGAGAGGTGAGAATTACCTGAGTGGGAAAAGTGTTTAAACCCTGTGATGACTTTTCTAAAGGGCAGAAATCTCTGGGAATGGGGCATGATATGATCTCTGCTGAAAGAGGCTGTTCTCAGACACAAGTAGCTTTTGGTTGGGGTATTTGTTTTTTTCATATTTTTTTAAATCTCAGGCTTAGAAGCAAAGCAGTCTGATAGAGGAGGTGGTGAGGGTACCTTCTGAGAGATTCATCTTTGACAAGTCTTTGGACACTGAAGTCAGTTTTCCCCACTGTGCTTTGACACCTACAGCTTGCTCTGCACCACACCTGGCTTCTTGGATCTCTACACAGGTATTCAGGTAATCTAGTATTGGCAGATATAAATATAGATATAAACCCCCCACAGTTAGGGTCACTTGATACAGGGTTATTGAAAAAAAATATCTTTTCCTTTTGGTGTGCTGAGGCTTGGAAAGCTCTGGACTGGACAGAAGTGGAGGAGAATGCACCTGAAATTCTGCTCACACCTCTCTGGGCAGCACAGTGCAACTCCTGTTCTCTGTGCCAGCTGCAAGGAGGAAATAAACTGCACCCCAAAAGCACTAAAGAGATTTTGGAGGTGAATGTCTAGAAATAAGTAACTGAATTCTGTGGTTACTAAAAGCATAAACTTGTTCATAACTTAAAAAAATACCAAAAAAAAAGACCAGATGAAAGGTTTCACATGCAAGTGACTCGCAAACATTAGATCCACGAATCTCTTAGTTACGGTAACTCGACTGGTGCAGATGTTTATCAGTCACCTGTCAACACCGTGACTCAATGTGTATGAAACTCGTGGGGTTTCACTGCAGAGACAGAAAACCAGGAGCTCACGTTTCTCTTCTAAAACACTCCAAAAGGTTAACCAACCACAAGAGTATAACTGCTTCCAGCCCGCAGCACCCTTTGCCGTCCAGCTTCACATGGAAGGAAACAAAATGCTGCAGTACTTTTGGGTGACTCATAAAACCAGCTCCAGGCAAGTGAAAGATGTGAATAAATTGGAATTAAGAAGGAAAAAAAAAACCAACAACAAAAGCAAAAAATACACAAGACTCCCTAAAAATTTTGGTGCTAAGATTCACTATTGTAAAGTAAGATAAAAAAACACCATGTATGATCATAGGATTGTGGAATACCCTGAGTTGGAAGGCACCCACCAGGACCATTGGGTCCAGCTCCTGAATGATCACTGAGGGTCTCACAGCACTCTGTGATTCCACTGTCCTGATGGATTTTAAGGTCCCCCAGGAAAAGGCTCTGAAGAGGGGCCTGGTGCAGAGGTGAAGAGTAAAATGCAGGGTCTGGTGGTCCCTGCCCTTGTGGGGGACTTGTACTGGTGCACACGAGGCAGCTACTGGGGATGGAAATGTGAAAAATAAAGTGGGCGAGACTCCTGGTGCTTGCTTGAATCTCTGCAGAGCCCTCCAATTATAATAAAGGGGTTTTTCTTCTGATCAATAGACTTCATTCAGAGAAACGAGCCAAACAAAGATGCCTTGTTAGTGTATATCCCTGTCCCTGCTTCCTGACTAAATGAGACATCAGCACTCATTCCCAGATTTCCCAAAGAATCCCTGCACTGGCCTGGCAGATCCGAGCTCTGACAGGGACAGGTCAGAAAGGCACAGGAGTCAGGCCAAGGTCGGACAGCCTGCTCCTGAAAACATCTTTCCCAGGGATACAGAGGACTGAGGGGGGAATGTTTGCACAAGTAATTTAACAAGAAAAATCACGGAAGTCCTAGAAAAACAGCAAGTTTCAAAAATTGGTTATTTTGTGCTTTTAGGTGATCTCTGATGGGTTCTCCAGCTTCTCCACACAATCACCTGTGTGTGCAGTGCCAGTTCGTGCCATCCAGCACCAGCACAAATCCCAGAGGATCTGGGCCACACAGGAACTCATTGGCTCACAGAGGAAACCCCAAACCCACTCATTCTTCACATTAGGCTTATGCTGAGGGGGTGCATCCTGCTGCAGATGTGTTTAATAAAATACAGAAAGGTCAAACTGGTGGTGATTGCAAAATGAGAGAGCTGAAAAAATGCTAAAATAGAAGAAGCTAAAGGATTACAAACCTATTTGCATTAGTATTGCTTTTTGAACCACAGCAAGACGTGTAAGGGCCAAGCCCCACAGGCCCAGTTTCAATCCTGAGCACTAAAGAGACTCAGATGGAGTGTGCTGGTCTGGCTGTGAAGTGAGGTGACCTTTAGAAAGCTACACTAATGTTAAATAAATAAATAAACAAGACCAGTTTTCATAGATGAAAGCCCAGTGCTACCCACCAAACCCACTAAGAGCTCCATTACCTTCAAAACCTGAGCTGGTTTCCTGTGTGGATGCATCCATCTGCACAGCTTTACCTGGGATGGATCCATCTGCACACCTTTACCTGGATGCATCCAGCTTCTCACCTTTACCTGGGATGGATCCATCTGCACAGCTTTACCTGGATGGATCCAGCTGTGCAGCTTTACCTGGATGGATCCAGCTGCTCACCTTTACCTGGATGCATCCAGCTGTGCAGCTTTACCTGGATGGATCCAGCTGCTCACCTTTACCTGGATGGATCCAGCTGCTCACCTTTACCTGGATGGATCCAGCAGCTCATCTTTACCTTGCTCTGGAACTGGTGCACCCTGTGCTGGGGGTTTGGCTGCAGCAGCCCTGGGAGCCCTGCCTGCCCTCCTAGCCCACACCTCTCCCACATGGGCCCCACTCCGAGGGTGAACTTTATATTGAGCCATTAAAAAAAAA